>JAQGCP010002653.1:0-10079 GCA_034699885.1 Acrobeloides thornei | reverse complement strand
ATCAATACCCAATTCATATTAAAGTAATAATATTTTCTATAAGAAATCTAAACTTTTAGGTATAGAAAAAGAAATGAAGAGGGACATAGACGTAGCCAACATTCGGGGGGGGGGGGGAAACAAATATTTTTTCCAACAATCATAAATATAAAAAACCTGTAGTCATGTCTGTCCCGTGATCTTATTTCCATTCCTTGGGGACAAGGGGAAAAAACCGAATTTTCAAAAAGTTCTACAAGTCGGCTAATTTTTTGTACTAGGGGGTTTTTCGACATGGGGAACACAATACCGGTGCTAATGTTCAATTTCGACTTAAGGGGTTCCCCTATTGACGCTATGAAATCACGATTTCGAAATCTCGGATTTCGAGTTAAAATTCGATTTCACGAAAATTCCGAAATTTCGATTTAATCCTCAATTTGTCGGCCTTTCGACCCACATTCTACGTCCTCCTTCCCCTCTCCCACAGCCTCCTCACATCCCAACCCCGACCCACAACCCTCTCCCCAGGTGAAAAACCTGGGGTCTACCCATGTATGGCCTGGATGCGAATATAGGGACTGGGTGGTTCATATGAAACGTGCTGTAAATAACACACGCGCTCCATTTAGGTTTAGACGCGCTAGTTTTTACATAAACCTGGGATCCTGTTTGAGTTTTTCTTTGTTATATAAAAATGGAAAAGAAGCTCCTTTATGATTTTGATTTTTCTTCGATGGATTATCACGACAGGGGGCTATAATCCTTCATAGACTACGTCTATGGGGATGATAACAGAATAACCCCAAATTAAACAAAATTCAAATTCATAAAAATCATAACAATCAATAAATTTTTGCTATCACAAGATACTTTAAAAACCGTTAGAACACGAGAATAGACAAAGACTTATCTTATTATTCCTTTAGTAAGTGATAAAACAGTGGCCATCGCTTTTAAATGTTTAATTTGGAGAATTTAAGGCACATGGCCGAGAAAAATTTTTTATCAGTTTGCTCTTTTCATCTATTTATACGAACATTCTGGATATTGATACTCTTTCTCTTGTCAAAGAAATGGGAATCTTACAAAAAAAAGTAATCAAAAAATCAAGAAGATAAAAATTTTAGGTAGAAAATAAAATAGAAAATTTTTTTTAAATTAATGACACACGAAAATTTTTGGGATGGGCAAAGACAATGTAATAATAAAAAACAAAGGAAGTGCATTTTTGACCTATTTGGACATCAAGGTCAAACTGTAGAAATTTTGAACAATGACACTTTTTGAAAAAATTCTATAAACTTGAAAAAATTGTCAAAAATCCACAAATCCAAAAATTTTCTAAAATGTCATTTTTTGAAAAAAGGGCCAAAAATTGAAAAAATGTAAAAAATAAAAACTCCAGATGTGAAAAAATAGAAAACTCTCCATATAGTGACACCCTCCTTTAATTCGATTAGTGATTCCTGTATAGCTTTTTTGGCACATCCTTGCGTGGTCGTATGGCGGAACAATAAGGGTTAGTACTAATCCTGATTTTTCCGTCATACGACCACGCAAGGATGCATAAAAAAGCTATACAGGGATCACTAATCGAATTGAAGGGGGGTGTCATTATAGGAGAGTCGACTGTATATGACATATATCTGAAATGAAATGCTTAAATCTCAAATGAAATGCTTAAAAAAAGCCAAAAATCGGAAAAGTTCTCAAAAATCCAAAATTACTTGGTTTCCAATCAAAATACAAGGATCATGCACAATCTTAAAAATTCCTGCCTATGTTTATTATTTTTGTCAGGCCAGGCCACACTTCACTGTTATATAGCGAAAGTGCGAAATCCGGTTTTTTAAATAGATAATTGGTATAAAAAAAATGTTTTTGTTTTTGAATACCTCAAACAATTTTTAAAAGTGTTTTCTAACAATTTGGAAATATTCTCAAAGTTGAAAAATATTCTCACAGAAAACATATAAAAAAATTGTTAATCGATAAAATCAGGCGAAAAAAAGAAATCGCATTAAAGACTTTTCTCTCACATTGCACATGATCCTTTTGTTATACACAGTGTTATTTTGTTGATAATAAAGGCCATGCTTTGTGAGACATGAGAGCAGGGGCGTATCTAAGATTTAGCGACGGAAGGGGAAAAAATTTTACCATTGAATCAGTTTTGGGGGAGAATAACGTAATTCGATTTCCAAAAAATTGCAAAAATTTGTGAAAAAATTGCCGAAAATTTTGCTAGAAATTGTAAGCTTTTGACAAAAATTAGTAAAAAAACTGTCATCATTGTTTAAAAATTGCAATTTTTGTTGAAAAATGGCTGTTGAAAAATTTTGGACATTTTTTGGTGAAAAAATTTTTTGGCCAAAAACATAAAGGAGGACTATTAGGATTTTTTTCATTTTTTCAGCGATCTGAGGAGGCAATTGTCCTCTCCCTTTGCCCCCTTAAATTTTTGAAAAAAGTCGTTTTTCGCTAAAGAAGCTACAGGATGCCCAAAAAATGGCAATTTCTAATCATTTTAGGCCAATTTTGAACAACTTTATTTTTGGGCTCAGATTCTTGATCCAGGTTCAGAGCATAAATGGTAGATTTTAAAGGTGTTAGCATACGCTCAAAACGATCAGAAATTGTTGATCATAGCTCAAAGCGGTAAAACAACTCATTTTTGGCTTATTTAAGTTAACATAGGTTTTGGGATTTTGCTACGCTAAAATATCAAAAATCACCATTTTTCAAGAATAAATTAGCTTTAACTCAAAAAACCCCTGTACTAACATACCAAACCCACTATACCAAAATTTTCCTGGGAATCTGGGATACATATTTTGTGATAACTACTTTGGTTGAAAACCCTCGTAATCGGGTCAAAAATGCTGAATCTTTGCCAAAACCCGGTCCAAAAATCGAGGGATGCTCAAAGATTGGAGTATAACTTTTTATTGAAGCGAAAACTTGCTATAGGTGTCTTTATAAAAGTTGTAGGGCAGGTTCTCAGCTTTCAAATGAGTGGTCAACGAGCTCACAATTCAATTCCTACGAGGAGTTATGAGCCTAACAAGAATGACGGTTTCAGTAATAGAGGTTCAGTAATTCGAATTTTTGACTATATAAAACATTAAATTACGTCAGAATCGTGGTCTACGCCCTCGATTACCCCCTAGAGATAAAAATCAGGTTATTTTAATGCCAGGATATCTGAAATCTAAAATCCATGCTTTTAAGCATCCCTGTGTGGTCGTTTATGGCATTTTCAAAGGAAAAATGCAAAAATAACGTCAGGATCATGTTCCTCGCATAAAAATACCCATATCCAAAAATTTTCAAGCCTCCACGATCGTTATTTCGCGAATCAACATGATGGGGATCGAACCTGCGCCTTCAGATTGGTGTTCAGCGCCTTGGAACACTTGGCATCATTAAGGAACTTTTTTGGTATCACACCGGGAAACAGACTATATATGCCGATGATAAATTAACACTAGGGTGGTGTTATGGTGTTAACACCAATTAACACTTTTGTGACCTCTGCATTAAATTTCGTTAAACTTCATTGATTTTTTCTGCAGTTTATGAGATTTTGATTTATATACAAATAAAATATAACAAAACAAATTGAAAAATTGCGATTTTCTTAAGCATGATATCCATATCCAGATCCACAAGCGATCACATCTCGCATGTATTTATAGGCTCGGAATACAACACTCCATAGCCAAATCATAATAATTACTAAGATAACCGACACGCCAGCCACTACGAAGCACCAGACACGAATTGCTAAAAGAATATTTATATCATTTTTTAATGATTTTTTAAAATTTTACCTTCTTTAACAGTATCCCAGTCTTTATCTTTATCGATTTTGAAATAGTCTTCAAGACCTTTTGGAACTACGATCCCCAAAATAATAAATGCGATAATGCCCAAAATGTTCAGAATTATCCAAATGCCCTAAAATTTATATGGTTTTACACTCATAAAATCTCTTTAAGCTAACCCCTGTATTTTCGGGGGTTAACCCTCAAATCTGATCAAACGGAATAGTCCCTGTTTTTTGGGGGGTTAACCCCCTAAATTACAGGGAGTTAACCCCCAAAAAACAGGAATTATTCCGTTTGAGGGTTAGCCCCCGAAAATACAGGAGTTAGCTTAGAGTGATTTTGTGAGTGTATCGAAAATAAAACCGTACATTAAGAACCAAATAAGGCAAATAACCCCATTGTCGTTCGGTTCGATCGGCGAAGATGATCAACCCACTAATAATGATGCCAATCGCATAGGCAACAATGTTGGTCCACATTCCACTAACTATTCCACTAATGATTCCAAAAACGCTTCCAATAATACCTAAGATTCCGATCACCATGGCACCGGTCTAAAATTATGGATTTTGATATTTTTGATAGAGATTTTTGAACAGGGATCGAATGAAATTCATGAAATTTTTAGAGATTCAATGAAATTTGATAAAAATTGAATGAAATTCATTGAAATTATATGAGATTCTATGAAATTCAATAAAATTAAAGGGAATTAAAGGGATGACAATCATGACCTAATCCAAGAAAAAATTTTTTAAAAAAGACCATTTTTAGGGGTATAGAAATCGATTGTGCGTATCGCTGAAGCATGGAAATGCTTCTCTGACCCTGATTCAAGAAAAAATTGTGTTTTTGAAGCGAAAAATGACAACTTTTGGAAATAAAATTGTCATTTTTCGCTTCAATAGCACAATTTTTCCCTGAATCAGGGTCAGGGAACCATTTCAATGCTTCGGCGATGCGCGCAATCGATTTTCGCATGATTTTACCCCTAAAAATGATCTTTTTAGAAAAATTTTTTCTTGAATTAGGCCATGATTGTCACCCCTTTTAAATAAAATTCAATGAAATTTAATGAAATTCAATAAAATTCAAGGAAATTCCATGAAATTCCATGAGATTCAATGGTAATAATTGACTCTAATGATAGAACTTACTCTAACATGCATACAACCACAGCAGCAGCTATAATCTCCATGATGGGCCATTTTGGAATAATTCTTGAGGTTGAAGAATTTCTAAGTTTTCTAAAATTTATATATTACATTTTTAATATATATAATTCATAGCATGAGAAATTTTTAGAAAAGGCTGATAGAATCAATGTTTTAGTCTCTGTTAAAAAGAACTTGAACATTTATAAGACTAATACTACTTCCGATAAGACTAAAATCTATTTATGGAAGCCGAACCCGACAAACTCCTAAAAGTAAATACTATTACGTAAACTAACAGATAAAGCTCTTATTCGTCATTACGTATCGAATAACAACTGACCGACTATCAAATCAAAGGCATGACGACCTTCTAAAAGTGCCTAGCGAGACCTATCATAAGCAAGAAAATCGGTGTTTATATTGAAATCAGTCGGACTCGTAGGCTATGTTGACTCAACTATCTAAAAATGATAAGAGAGGAAAATATTTATGTGCGTTAATAAACTTCGTAAAAGTACTCAAAACAGGTGCACGAGCTGTACGACATGAAAATCGAATTTCAAAAAAATTAATGGGGGAGGGGTAAGAATTTTTTTGACAAACACCCTATATAGGGATAAAATCATGCGAAAAATCGCTTGCGCGCATTCCCGAAGCGTGAAAATGCCTTCTTGACCCTGCTTCAGAGAAATAGATGTGTGTATTGAAGTGAAAATCGAAAAATTTTGAAATTTTTCTCTCAAAATCATATTTCTGGGGTAATTTCATGCGGGAAATCGATTGCGCGCATTCCGGAATGCTTGAAAACGCTTCCCTGGCCCTGATCCAGGGTAAACTAATACATGTTGAATTTTTCACTTCAGGCATTCCCTTTAATTTCATGTATAAGGCTGGTCTCTACCATAGGCGGACAAACAGGGGTAGAGAGGGATCTGGTGCTAGGTTGGATCCCTAAAATTTACAACTAGAAAGTTGCAAAAGACCGCATTTGATAAGAGTTTTGCATTTTTGAGATACCGAGCTTTCTTATCGGAGAACTCATGCTTGAATATCCTGTAGATTGCAAATTATCAATGTGTTCATACAAACGTTTAGGGGGAGGGTCAGATTCTCATGACCAAAATTTTGGAAGTCACCTTATCACATGTTTGATTATTTATTTGCTAAATTAAAAAAAGTTCTTTTGGACTGAACGTCTACTTTTTGAATGAATTTGCCTTTATTTAGATTTATGAGAAAACAGATGTTTTTATTTGCAGAATGACGCAAAATAAACCGCGTCTCTTCTATTTTGCTTATCTTATCATTGAGCCGATCAGAAATGACCCCGTATAGGGTTTTTCTATAAAAATTGATTGTATGCATTGCTGAACCATAAAAAGCTTACCTGACCCTGATAGGAAATTGTTCATTTGATACAAATACTATCATAGGAAAAATGAATTTAAAATTTTTATTAAAATACCACTTTACTACGGGTAATTTTATGCAAGGAATTTGACTTGGTTTCAAACCGTTTAAATGCTTCCCTGTCCTGATTCAGAGAAAAGATAGATATTTGAAGTGAAAACTTCACTGATTCAGGATAGGTGAAGCATTTTCAGGATAGAACGGGCCATAGCAAAGTAGGATAGAGCATGGTATGGATGAGTAGAGCACTGGAGGGCAGGGTACTCCTTTTCTCCCTCTCCCCCCCCCCGAGAGCGTTAGCGCTCGGTCCTAACTAAGACCCCCTCCCAGTCATCAATCGTCAACAATTGTCTTATTCTACTTCGATCCGACATTGTTGGCGTCTTAGTTATAAGTTTGTTTTTTCTTGCTAGTAACACATTATAGTTGAAAACATATTTATTTTACTATTTTTATATAAACAATCAAATCTAAATTTATTGAACTAATGTCGTTGAATTAGATTGACCCACATTAATTATATTAATATCTCTTTTGAAATATTTTTTCATAAATCTTGCAAATATCTCATAAACATATACCCTGTAAGGTTTAATCATATATAATAAAGTAAAAGTTTCACAAAAACTATGTAATGATATAGGAAAGAATATCAGTTGACTATAGCTACCCCATAAATTGTGTGTAAAAAACAAAAATCCTGCAAATGCCGTGGGAATGATAACTAAAATAAAGGCATAAACTGCCTGAAACATAAGCGCCCTAGTTAGCATTTTAAATAAATTTTGTGTAGTTACTGAAAAAAGAGATTGTACACGGAAAACTTGTCTAAAGTATAAATAAAAAATTATTGGAATGAGTATAGACAAAAAGAGCAAAAAAAAGAGAAATAGAATAGCTCCTATTAAGATTATATATTTGCATTGTTCCCAATCACATCCACCGGCTGATGGCTCCAATACAAATACCATTTTCATAATTGGCTCAACTTTGATTACATTTTCACGTATAGTTTCATGGTCGATAGATGTAAATAACCAAGTTATTGTAGGCACTAAAGAAAAATAATTTTTATTTTTTAAACCACTATTGATTAAAATTTAAAAGTTTAAGCTAAAATGGCCTTAAATTTTTTTATTAGGTTTATCACTTACAACTTCCTAATAATAATACAACACAATATGTAAAAATAAAGGCTTGTAAAAGCGACTTTAAAGAATCTATTATACTATATATACACGAATCGTGGTATATACTTAAAACTCTATAAAAAGCATTAAAGTATATCGAATGAAGAAATCCCAAAGCTATGAAAATAAAAGATGCACAAAGTGGGTGTTGAGAATGATAGCCAAAATATTGTGCTGGACCATCTGAATAACACAAGAAAAATGGGAATAGCACTACTGGTTGCCATATAGTCAAATGTATGTCGAATATGTATGACCAAAATAATTGGTTGAGAATCAAGTATTTATATAGTTTCATTTCCTTTGGAGATTTTTTCAGAATGATAACAACCGCTAATAACATCAGAAATGTTGTTATTATGAAAGTAATATATTGGAACCATCGAAATGTCTTTGCAAGAGCAGGATGATATATCATCTCAAGTGTTAAATTGCCATTCATAGTTGAAAAACAAATACTTATAATAAATAGTTGTTCAATTGAACTACAGATTTTTGGAGTAGAATTAGTCATTTAAAGTATGTTTAATGAGTAATATTTTTTCTTTCTTCACAAGTTTTGACGTCTTTAGCACCTGTTTATTTAATGCTGTCTATCAGTTTATATTATAGTTGAGGCTAAAAAATTGCACTTTTGCGATTTTTTCAAAAATTTTCAAGCCTCCACGACCGTTATTTCGCAAATCGACATGATGGGGATCGAACTTGCGCCTTCAGATTGGTGTCCAGCGCTTTGGACCACTAGGCTATCGTTAGGGAACTTTTTTGGTATCACGCCGGGAAACAGACTATATATGCCGGTGGTAAATTAATACTGGGGTGGTGTTATGGTGTTAATACCAATTAACACTTTTGCGACCTCTGCGTCAAATTTCGTTAAACTTCATTGATTTTTTTGCAGTTTATGAGATGTTTATTTATATACAAATAAATATAACAAAACAAAACAAACTCAAAAATGCGATTTCTTAAGCATGACATCCGTATCCAGATCCACAGGCGATCACATCTCGCATGTATTTATAAGCTTGGAATACAACATTCCATAGCCAAATCATAATAATTACAAAGATAACCAACACGCCAGCCACCACGAAGCACTGGAGACGAATTACTAAAAGAATATTTATATCATTTTTAATGATTTTTTAAAATTTTACCTTTTTTAGCAGTATCAGTATCCCAGTCTTGATCTCTAACGGTTTGGATATAGTCTACAAGATCTACTGGAACTACGATCCCCAAAATAATCAATGCAATAATGAACAAAATGTTCAGAATTATCCAAATGCCCTAAAATTTATATGGTTTTACATTCACAAAATCACTCTAAGCTAACCCCTGTATTTTCGGGGGTTAACCCCCTAATTACAGGGGGTTAACCCCAGAAAAAAACAGGAATTATTCCGTTTGATCAGGTTAGAGGGTTAGCCCCCGAAAATACAGGGGTTAGCTTAGAGTGATTTTGTGAGTGTATCGAAAATAAAACCGTACATTAAGAACCAAATAAGGCAAATAACCCCATTGTCGTTCGGTTCGATCGGCGAAGATGATCAACCCACTAATAATGATGCCAATCGCATAGGCAACAATGTTGGTCCACATTCCACTAACTATTCCACTAATGATTCCAAAAACGCTTCCAATAATACCTAAGATTCCGATCACCATGGCACCGGTCTAAAATTATGGATTGTGGATATTTTTGATAGAGATTTTTGAACAGGGATCGAATGAAATTCATGAAAATTATAGATATTCAATCAAATTCAGTAAAATTGAATGAAATTCATTGAAATTAAATGAGATTCTATGAAATTCAATAAAATTAAAGGAAAATAAAGGGGTGACAATCATCACCTAATCCAAGAAAAAGGGAAAAATTGTGTTTTTGAAGCGAAAGATGACAATTTTCTTTCCAAAAATTGTCATTTTAAAAAATAAAAAATTTTAAAATGACAATTTTTGGAAAGAAAATTGTCATTTTTTGCTTCAAAAACACAATTTTTTCTTGAATCAGGGTCAGGGAAGCATTTCCACGCTTCGACGATGTGCACAATCGATTTCTCGCATGATTTTACCCCTAAAAATGGTCTTTTTAGAAATTTTTTTTCTTGGATTAGGCCATGATTGTTACCCCTTTTAAATAAAATTCAAAGTCATTCAAGAAAATTCAATGGAATTCTAGAAATTTCAATGAAATTCAATAAAATTAAATAAAATCAAGGAAATTCCATGAAATTCAATGGTATTAATTGACTCTAATGATAGAACTTACTCTAACATGCATACAACCACAGCAGCAGCTATTATCTCCATGATCATGGGCCATTTTGGAATGATTCTTGAGATTTAAGAATTTCTAAGTTTTCTAAAATTTATATATTAAATTTTTAATATATATAATTCTTAGCATGAGAAATTTTTAGAAAAGGCTTATAGAATCAATGCTTTAGTCTCTGTTGAAAAGAACTTGAACTTTTATAAGACTAATACTACTTCTGATAAGA
>JAQGCP010002652.1:0-10081 GCA_034699885.1 Acrobeloides thornei | reverse complement strand
TAATTTTGACGCATTTTTTTCAATTTTTTGACCCCTAAAAAATTTTTTCAGATTTTTTCGATGCGCGCAATCGATTTCTCGCATAAAATTGCCCCTAGAAACATGTTTTTTCAAAAAAAATTTTTTTCACCGAGAATAAGTGGTAAAAGTCACCCCCTTTAAGCTTAGGCCTAAGCTTAAGCCTAAGCTTAGGCCTAAATGCCTAAGCAGAGCTGAGAATCTCAGTTCTGCCTAGGCATCTATGAGATGCCGGAATCTCATTTCTGCCGGTAACATATACAAAAATAAAATATGTTGAAAATTTTTATCTTGTCTTTTTTAGATATATGTTGATTCAAATTTTTTAATTACCGATGATGATCCACAGAATACCCATGAACAGCTTTTAAATCAATCAGAAGGAAAAGAAGATAAGCAAGACTTTGGTAACGAACCACTTTCAAGACATGAAAGTTTTGAGCGTATCGACAATCTAGATTTGGAATCAGATGTAAACTATAACTCAGATGTAAACTTTTATTTTTCGAAAAAAATTTAAATGCAATTACATTTTAAGCACGAAATTTTCTCAGTACCACAATCAGATAACGAATACATCGACGACACTGCTATAGAATTTCACATCTATAGCGAAGCGGATAATATCGTTATCAAAAATAATCGTATAGATGTTTTAAAGTTTATAGAAAAGTTAATTAGCCGTGTTATTGAAGAAGATCAATCATTTCCGGTTACTTATCATTTGTGTCAACTTCAAAATCGCAATTATTTTCCTCTTCAAAATGATATGTCTACAAAAATTGCACAAATCTATGAAACGATAGATAAAAATCGTAATTTCAAAGAAGGAATAAAAATTCGAAAGTATCCCGTTAAGATCCATGAGAAAACACATGAATTTCCCATTAACAGCGACTATACATGGGATAAAACTCTAGAAGACATCAACGACAAGCTTCTAAATCAACGAAATCATATTTTAACACTAAGGAATACAATTATAGGTGAGAGGAAAAATCCAAGCCCTGATACTAACCCCAAAATTAATGAATTTTATGAAGAAAATGAACAAATTTGTCATGATATCCATACTATGCTACAAGATTTGTTTAAAATCTCTATATGGAGCCAAGAAGCCCCATATGTTGGAGTGGGCGATAACTTAGATATTTTGGTCCAAAAAGATTTGCCGTTTTATTCTAGTTATATATTCTTCTGTTCGTTAGAAAATCGAAGTGATCAATTGGATGAAAACATGAGTTTATTTAATAATTTGTTAAATTTGAAGCAGAAACCATGTATTTATGTCGATATCGATGCGAAATGCAAAGAATTATTTCCGCAACACTCGTTTAAAAAAGAGATTGGTCAAAATTTTTATGATGGGTTAATCAAGATCGGGTTTAAAGGAGAGACCAAAATTTGTATGGTTGAAAGAGGTCAAATTACGGTTCCCAATTTGTTAGATAGCCTTCGAAATAACAGTTTCGCTCAAGGATTCAACTTCGAAAAATCTTTCGAAAAACCTGATGAAGAAGTATTTTTATCTTATGCATGTCCAAAAGCAAATAGTGAAGGAAGTCGCAAGTGTGTAGGATGGACTCATTATTGGAAATGTGTCGCATGTGAAGAGCTGTTCAAAATTGGCTATTATGGCTACTTATATTGTAAATGTGGTCAAGTTTCGTCGAAAGAGTTACGATTTAAATGTGGTGATCCTTCACATGGACGTGATTTTCTCCTTTTCTATAACGATAACTTTGATGATTATCTTGCAATAGAACAACCGAGAAAAGAATTAGCTATTTTAGTACTTGGTGGATCGGGAGTTGGAAAGTCGACTTGGATCAATGCTATAGCAAATTATTTGCGTTTCTCTTCATTACAAGAAGCTATGAAATCCCCCACCATTTGTCTTATACATTCTAAATTTGAAATGACAGTTTCGAAAAATGGTAAACTCGATCGTCGGACGATAGAAATTAAGCCGTCTTCGAACTCTGAATTCGATTCGGATTCCAACGAAACACTTGAAGACGCAAAATCGGCTACAAAACATCCAAGAGTATATGAATTTTATTGGAAACACTATAAAGTTCATATCATTGACACGCCTGGGATGAGTGATACCAATGGCTTAGAACAGGATAAGAGGAATTCTCAAAAAATTCTCAACGCAATTTCAACATATAAAGAAATCCATGGGATTTGTTTATTATTTAAATCGAATGAAAACCGTCTGGATACTAGTTTCCGCTATTGTTTATCGGAGATTTTACTGCAACTTCATCGAAGTGCGCTACAGAACATGGTGTTCTTCTTCACATATGCTCGTACTTCTTTTTATAGACCTGGTGATATATTGACGACGCTTACAACGTTTATAAATGATCTAAAAGTAACTCAAAAACTAGATATATCATTAGACATGTATTCGAACGTGTATTGTATCGATAATGAATCCTTTCGTTTTCTATGCGCTCATAAATCTGGAGAAGAATTTAATAAAAACGAAATTAAAATTTATAGTGGCAGTTGGAAAAAATCTACAACAGAAACGTTGCGATTCCTAGACAATATTACCAAAATTCCAGGACATCGTGTCGATATGACTATTTCCCTGAATCAAGCCCGATTAATTATTTTAAAAATGACTAGGCCATTAGCGCAAATCAGTGACCTTATCCAAACAAACATCAAAATTTCCAACGATTATAATAAAGAGTTAGAGAATTGTGAATTAGAGATAAACAAACTAGCAGCAAAACAAAAGATAATGGCTGGCTATAAATCCAACAAACTACCGTACGGGAGAACAGTTTGCACTAGTCCAAAATGCTCGACCATCGAAAGAATTCCTAACAGCGATCAAACGACCACAGTATACAACCAAATATGCCATCCACATTGCACTTTAAAAAACATTGATTTGTTGCAATATCCACAACCAAGTTTGAAAAAATGTAAGGCGATGAAAAAAACCTTTATTTCACCGAGCGGTGAAATATGCCAAGTTTGTGGATGCGATTGGAAACAACACTTGCATATCAATTTCGAACGACGAATAGTACTTTTCTTGGATGAGTATCAAACTGTAAAGTTGGCGATCGAAAATAGAGAAGATGCTAAAATTCTAAAACAAAAGATGATCAAAGAATGTAATGACCGAATAGAGCAGTATAACAAAGAACAAGCCAAGATCACAGGTAAAAAATCATAACTATACATAAGTAAAGGCTAATTTTGGTGCTAATAAGCGTTTTAAAAGCATTTGTTTTTATGAGACCTTGAAAATGGCATTCATAATCTTCAAGAAAAGATTGCAGGATTTTCGCGTTATTAACCAACCCATTTTAATCTAAAATTCCAAATTTTTCTGTTTTACAACTTTACTTTAAAAGGATATCTTTAGATGTGTAGTATTCGGATCTGCGAGTCCGATTACATCATAACCCCTCCTCTTGTCTTGGCGGCGATTGCCCCACTTTCCCCGACTAACTCTCTTTGTGCCGCAAGGATAGTCAGTCATCATGAGTGACAACCACAACCAGTTGAGAATTACATCTTGTGTTGTTATCATAGTGTAAGAACACTTTAAGATCTTATCCTAGTTCTATAATCCGTTACTTATGACTGTCCATATTTTAACACTATATGGTAATAAATGGATGTGGTAAATTAGACCTGTTCCAAATGTCCGCTTATTCCCCCTTGTCCTCGATGTCCGATCTGCTCTGCCACTTTTACCACGCTTGCTTCACCTTCTCTGCGGCGCAGAAAAACAAAGCCTGTGGCCGTGACAGCGCCTACGACATCACTCCAGGATCTGGTCATCGGGTCAGTAGTTCTGTACACTTCGTCTACTATCCCAGCTATGGTCGGTACTCAAGAAGTAAGCAGATAATCTGTGCGTTCCTAAAATTATTTAGGGACTTATGAACAAGCCTTGCAGCTGCGCCGCAGCTTAGGTGTGTGTCATCGTGTCGTCTGCGTTTTGGTTGGCTTCTTTGGCTGGGTTGTTTGTTAGACTATTATGGAGTTATGGGTGCGCCGCACCTATAGTTTGAGAAATTCGAGTACTCATCAGTATATGATCAGTCCGCCTGACTTCCCTGTTAATGAGCAGCCTCAGTATTGTGATTATGAGATGGTATGAAATTATAAAATTTTGCATATTCTAAAAATTTCTAAAAAGACAAGAGAAGGGGTTATGATGTAATCGGAATCGCAGATCCGGATACTACAGATGCGAGTTTTTGTATAAAGGTCTCAAAAAATCACGTTATTTCAGAATTTCATTTTTTATAACATGTTTTTTCCGAGTGGAGTGCCACTTAGCATAAATAAAATTTTAGAATATAGCATTAAATTTGGATGGTTTTTGAAGCACAATGCTATTTTGACATACAACGATGCCTTCGAAGAGTATGTTAGAAAAATTATTGAAGAAGAAAAAAGAGGTGCTGAATTGACTGAATCCTATGAAAAACTGAAATTGCTAGAGAACTATCACCGTGAATATTTAAAAGAAAAGGAAATTCTAAACAAATCTATGGAAAAAGACCAAAACCAAAAAATTACAACTGAAGATGTTAAACAATTTCAATCAGAATTATTTTCATTACCGTTATCCGGTAGCGAAATTCAAAAACAATTTCAGCAACTAGATGAATATGTTCAAGAGCAACACGAGAATTCTATTGTTCATGCTCCAGTTAAAAATGAAAAAGGGATTATTCAACTTTTCAAAAAGAGTAACAAATTGTTAAACAAGAAAAGAAAAGAATGGTGGAAAGACGTTGAATCATATTATGAACGTCCGACGGGATCACAAACGTACCACTATAATCAATTTGGTCCAACATGGTTCCAGTGATTAGTGAAAAAATTATTTTGTATTATTTTTTAAACTTTCATATAAAATCAATTATAATTTATAGGTTAAAGGTATTTTAAACAACTATACACAGATTTAAGTATTACAAATACAGAACCGGGAGACCGAGTGCTTTCGGCGCTCAACGGCTTGGCCTTCAGCCTCGCTTTGATACCATAGAATTTTTGTTTTTTTCAAAAAAAGAATATTTATTAAAAAAGCAAAAATATTTCGGAACGGGGATCGAAACTGCACCTTTCCGACTGCAAAGCTAACACTTTAACAACTGCACCATCAAGGCAGATCAACAACAGGTTTTCATTTCTGACCACATACCTAAGCTAAAAAGGCAACAATGAAAATTGAATTTTTAATTTTTTCCAAAGGGGATACCCCCATGATTTTGGTGTCGTTTTTCTTCTCTCGTCGAGATCTTTTCAGAAACCTAAGCCGTAATGAGATCAGACTTAAGGTTACAAAATTTGTCCTTACAGACAGACAAACAAACGCACATTTCTCGTTTAATTAGATACAAATACATAGGTATTGGTAGTAGTACAGAAGAAAGGGACAAGGATCCAATAACTTTCTTCATAAGGTCATTAAATTTGTACGCGTCAGATGAATTACTGGCTTAAAGGACCATTACACTAATAATTTGACCCCCAGATTATAATTTTTAAATGAAAATAGAATTTTTTCCTAGAAACTTTTTCCATTACACCCATACATAAAATCTTTTTTTTCATGGTTTATTTTAATTGTGAAAATCTTTCAAGCGTAAATCATTATTGAAACGAATGATTGAAATCATAGGTATTTGTGAGGAAAAACCATATGCGACCACGCAGGGATGTGGGTGAGAAAATTTTCATGGGATTCTTTATATTCCGAGTTTTCTCGCTGGTATCCCTGTGAGGTCATCAATGGTTTTTCCCGCAAATACCATAGGTTTCAGTCATTCACTTGAATAACGATTTATGCTTGAAAGATTTTCATAGTGTTAATAACTTAAAAATATAGTTTTCTTAATAACTCGAATCTGATCGGTGATATAATCCATGTGCGCTAATTTCATTGTTTTAAACTGGGCCCGGAATATGAAAATTGGGATCAAAAAGAAACACAATAGTGCATTTGAGACGGTGTACAATCTTTAAAAATGTCCATTTTGGCCCTTATGAATGTTGGGCATTACAGGGATTTTTTACACTTTAGTATTTTGAGTACATCTCCTGAAGGTTAAATCTAATTTCGATGATCTTGGTGTCGTTGAAAAGCTGAGAACACAGGCTACAACTTTTATATTGGATATATGGGATTATGTTATAGAAAAATGGTCGAAAAATTAGGTTTTTCGCAAAATCCGGGTCCTCGGAGGGCATGGATGTGTTAATAACTTAAAAATATAGTTTTCTTAATAAAGTGTATTTTTATGCAGTTTTTAATAAAAGCTAATTTTACATTGATTCGATCATTTTTTGGAATTCTTCATATTTATTAATCTATAAAAACAACCTCCGAAACAAAGTTCGAACATAAAAACATATTATTGTTTTTATTCTTTATTTTGCACAAACAGCCCAAAGGATTTAATCACCAGGATCGGCTTTGAGTACACGAATCCATTTCTCTAACCTATCTAGAGAAATGAATGGATAGAAAAATGCATATACACAACAACAAAAAACGCTGTAAGCTTCTTTAATAGCTGATTAGTTTAAGGAATGAATATTTCTAAAAAAATTTAATATCAATTTTTTAAAACAAGCTTTTCGAGAAAACCGATTTTGGGTGTCACAAAAATTTTGTAAGAATACTTATTTTGATAATGAATTTGATCGATTTCTAGAAAGATTCGTTCAAAATCTCTTTTACCAAAGTTGTAGAGCTTGATTTCTTCTACAATTTTATTAAAAGTTACTTTTGATAAAAATCGATAGAAAAATGAGAAAATCGTACGAAAAAGTAATACCCTTAAAAAATTTTGTTACACATTTTGTGACATAAAGTTTTGTTTTCTTAAGAAAGATGTTTTAAAAATATATCCAAAAATCTGCCACAAGTTTTATGTTAGACACATCAGAAGTAGTACAGTCAACTCTCGATATAAGCGCCCCCTAGGGAGGGGGCGCTGGTCCAAAAAATCCAAAGTCCAAAAAATGTGGTTACCTCCAACGAGGAAGTTTATAAGCTAATTGATCTCTTTGTTTTGATCCACATCACGAAACAGTTGTTCATCTATCTAACAATAACACATATAAAAGGAAAGTAAATCAGCAAAACACGAAACTTTTGCAATGAATTTTTTCACAATATTCTATTTTCTATTTTTTACATCACTTACATTAATCTTCGGTGGAGACTTTCATCTTGACAAACAGCAATATGAAGTTCGAACTTTATTAGAAGATCAGAATTCCACAAAATCCAAAGAACAGTTTGAAACTGCAGGAACAGATTTTGGCATTGTCGATGATGAAAAAGGGAACGAATCTTTGAACCTGTTTAAACAGGTAATTTTTAGGGCATCGCTATACTTTACGTCGCGAGTGCCGCGACGGCGCACGATTAACCGGCTATTATACATTTGTCCTTTCCTAAATTTCAACATTTGCCCTTTCTTAAATTTCAAAGCTTGTAGGTCATCGAGGGTTCGATTCCTTTAGGGTCGAAAATTGTTTGAATCGGCTAAAAAATTTTTGACTCTAATGGGATCGAACCCTCGATCACCAACAAAGGGCAAATGTTGAAATTTAGGAAAGGGAAAATGTTAAAAGAGCAAATGTGTAATAGCCGATTGACCTCTTATCGGAGTCAAAAGTTGTCGAAAACCGACCATGAGTCAAAATTCGATGTCTCTAGATCAGCTAGCCCATCTAAAGAACTCTTAATCGGCTAGTCGACTCTGAGACAACTGAAATTCAAAATCGGACACAACACATACAATTTATAGGCCGAACCTCAAAAGTTAGATCTTCAAAGGGCTAATAATTCACATCACGTTGATAAGCATGGCGAAATTTGCAAAGTTTGTTATAATCTCAAAGAATATTTGAAGCTACGTACAACGCATAAACATCACAAAACTAATCAATCTACGGAAGAGCATCATGTCTTGCAATTGACCGAATCAAGTTTCCATAAGGAAGAAAATGAGACACTTCATCGAGACGATTGTCCTTTAGATATCAAGGGTATCGGCCGTGCGACTTGGAACTTGCTTCATACCATTTCTGCATATTTTCCGAATGAACCTAGTATTGAAGATCAAGAAAATGTTAAAACCATGATAATGTCGTTGGCAAAAGTGGGTTTATTAAAAATATTTTTTGTTAGATAAATTTCCAATTTTAGGTTTACCCTTGTGCATATTGCGCAAAAGATTTACAGGAATACATTTCTAAAAATTCGATTGATGTGCAAAGCCGTGAGAAATTGTCATCTTGGATGTGCCATCTACACAACTATGTCAATGCAAAACTTAAGAAATCTTATTTCGATTGTTCTCAAGTAAACGAGCGTTGGTATTCGGGTTGGAAAGACGGTTCCTGTGGGCACTAATAAATTTTTTAACTTTTTATGACAATTGTTAAAAATTAGTTGTAAAGAGAATTGTTAAGGCTGCGTTGAAGGCATGTTAAAAAATGTAACTGTGCTTGATTTTCAATAAAACCATGTTTATTGAAACGATTGGTTATGATACCAAAGTTATATTTTTTGACATGCTTGAACTAGAGACCGAAAAGGGCCGACGCTCTGGCTCTCATTTTAAAAATTTTTTCAATTAAACTTTTTTAGCTCAAAAATAATTTAAAATTTCAATGTTGTCTGACTTACTGTCGAACTTATCAAAGAGTAAAAACTTATTGAAATGACCTTCTGCTGATTCGGCGAAAAAAAGTTCTTTGGGGCTTAGAGGGCCCAAAGCCCCCTCGGCCCAGGCCCTTAGGGGGTCTGGGGGTTTCGGGTCCCATTTTCGGTCTTTGGCTTGAACACAGCCTAAACGATAAATTTTTCAAACTTATTACAAAGAGTTCAATTAGAAGCCTTTTGTTTTTTATTCCGTTTATTTATGTTTAAACAATTGTTGTTGCTAGATCTATTTTCCGCTCGTAACTTTTATTTCCTTCTCATTTCCAAAGTTGTAAACAAGCTTGCTCTTTCCCTAAAACTTAATATTTTTGGTCACGTGGTCGAATTTTAATGCATATATTTAATTCTTTTTATATAATTGTGCCTTTACTGGTATTTTTCTTAATAATATACTGTATTTGTTATTGTGCTTCACAAATTAATAGTCGAAAAGATTTTCAAAAAAAGTTAGTTTTTTTATTATAGATAAATAATATATTTTATGACAGCCCGGATGTTGAAGGATATGTTATCAAAGATAAATTTTTCCAAGTTAGTGGAGATGGTGATGGTGACTGTAGCTTTAATTGTTAGGTCATAAACAATAGCTAAAAATACCATCAAAGTTGACTAAATACTTGAAATTTTTTTGTTTTTAAAGGAAAATTTGTAAATTTCATCATTTTCTTTATTTAATAAATTATATATCAAGAAATTGTTGTGCTGATTCACTCTGTATAATACACGAATAAAGTTAAAAATAAATTTAAAAAAATTAAAACATAAACATTTGTATTCATTGTGAATCGTTCTATTTTTAGCGCTCATAGCTAACACGATTGGATATGCCTTTCTTTCTGGCCGACAAGGAGCAGATAATGAAAGTGGCTAAAGACGGGATGTTCGCTAAACGAGCGCACCTCCGACAAAGCACGAAATGTGTAAGTGTGATCGTGGATGAAAGACGTGCTCAGCCGGAATATCCCAGTTTTTTTTGAAGGTCAGATGTTTTTTGTTTTTGTTTTTTTTAACTTCGCCGTCATTTTTAGGAGAAAGCGCTCAGCTCGCTAAAAGCATCGGTTTAAACGACTCCAAGGTCAGCGAAGGATGGTTGACTCGCTTCAACAGTCGGCATGCAGTCTGCTGGAAAAGAATCCAGGGTGAAGCGGGGAATATCGACCTGGACGTGCTGAATGAGTAGCAAGGAACGGTTTTGAATGGCACTATGAATTTTCGACAACGAATTTTCGAAAACGAAATTACGAACAAGAACTTTCGAAAACGAACTTTCGAAAACGAACTTTCGAAAGCGAATTTTCGAAAAGCGAATTTTCGAAAACGAACTTTCGA
>JAQGCP010002651.1:0-10081 GCA_034699885.1 Acrobeloides thornei | reverse complement strand
CCTAGAAAAACCTAAGAATCGACGGTTTTCTCATAAAAATCCGAAAATGTTTGATTTTCGCTTCAATACACCCACACCATTCCCTGAATCAGGGTCAAGGAAGCGTTTTCATGCTTCGGGAATGCGCAGCATCGATTTCTCGCATAAAATTACCCCTAGGAATGTATTTTTTACAACAATTTTCAAAAAAAAATTTTTCGGAGAACGGGCTCCAACTGTTACTCCCCTTTAAAATAGAAGCAGAAGCATTTTTGCGCAGAAAAGAAAAAACCATTCATGTTTTGCACAAAAAAGATCATGTTTTTCTTCAAAGAAATTAAATTTGTAATACTTGATCAATCGTTTCAATGAACAAAATTCTTCTTTTAGTTCCTGATTCAATCGAAAAAATTTTATAGCAGAAAAAATTTTTAACGAAAAAAAGGACTATAAGCCGTAACTAAAATGGATAAACTGTCTATAAATTTTTGTTTCAGTAGGATAATTATCGATGCCGAAACTTCCTATCGACAGCAACAACTTTTATCGGCCATAAGGGCTGCTCAATTTAACCAAATCAATTATCATTATGTTGTTGCCAACTTTGTAAGTTTATTAAGCTTAAGTTTGCCCAAGATTTTTATTTCCGCATCGAGTTCGTTCACTCATTCCCCCCCCACCGTTTATGTAGTTGCACTAAAAATTGCCTGAATTTCATAAAATCGTGCTTATTGAGACGATTTGGCAGTACAGCATGTTCAGTCGATTCAATAAACACGATTTGATTGAAAATCAGGCGTCGCAATTTGTCAGAAATGCGTTACCTAACAACATTCTTCATAGCCCGACGAGACGAACAAAACGACACCAAATTTATCCAATTTGATAATTGTTTTGGGTTATTGAATCGAAAACCCTGATTCAGGGTTTTCGTTTCAATAACCCAAAACGATTTCCAAATTGGATAATTTTGGTGTCGATTTGTTCGACTTGTCGAGCTATGAAGAATGCCGTCTTAGTTTTTTTAAATACACCCAATAATTAAGCGTATTTAAAAAAATGTAAACCCTTACGACTCATCCAGATTCACCCAGTTTGTCGGTTACGACTCATCTAAGTTTCATCGGATAGCATCCAGATTCTATCTGGATATGTATGTCACATAGAAATTGTAAAACGCCTTTGTTAGGACTTTCTTCCTTACGACGTTGAAATGTTTCAAAATGGCAACATTAACATTACGGGATTCCAAATAATTGATCGAGAAAGCCGAGAATTCTCTTTGCTGAAACGTGCTATCGACCAGTCAAAATATGATGATCGCAATGAAAAGAATATTGATTTAGAGGCACGTTTCTATTATACCAATGTCTTGATATAGCCGAACTTTAGGCGAGATTAGCGTTCGTACACGATGCAATTTTGGTGACGAAAACTGCTCTTGAGCTAACCTTGAAAAAGAACGACTCTCTTTTTCATAAGAATTTTCGCCATGGAGCGCTTTATAACCGAGGTTATCCGGGGATTTTTTGCGAACCGTCAACTGATCAGGAGAATCATGGACGCCCATTTGGGACGTTTGAACATGGCAGGACGGTTGCTAAATGGTTACACGAGGTAGATGGAAAATGGATGATATTTTTTGTGCACCTAAAAAATACACATGCATCGTCCCTGATTCAGGGACGATGCATGTGTATATTACAACGAAAATCGAAAAAAATATTCTGTTTTTACCCGAAAACCGACTTTCTAGGGGTAATTTTATGCGGGGAATCGTTTGCGCGCAAAATTTTTTTACGGATCCAGACCCCTGTTATTTTGATCACCTATTCCTAAGTAATACCGTTTTTTCTATTATGTCATTTCATTCGAGTCTATGCCAAAAAAAGGTGAGATTTAGGTGCAAAAAAGTGTTTTTTTCGAAGTGCAAAAAGTATCATCCATGGAAAATTTGGAGGAATCCAATTATGTTTAGACAAAATTAACTGGCGCTGATGGTTCTTTAACTGGGTTGATCGAATTCGATCGCATGGGAATCCGAAAGAACTTCTATGTTACAGTCGTCGATTTAGTCTCCAACTCGAAATCCAATTTTAACAAGAAAGAGGTACGTTTTGAGCTTCTACAGGGTGTTTCAAAAAAACCGCCATCTGGTAATTTTTTGACGAAAATTTTCCAAAAAATTTTTTCTCCAAAATGACTCATTAGGGGTATTTTTTATGCGAGAAATCGATTTCGCGCATTGGGAACCCTTGAAAATGCCTCCCAGACCATGAAATATACGATTTTCGTTTTTTTCAGTTATTTTCGGTAGGAATTCCTACTTGAAAATACAAAAATTGGATATTTCATGGTCTGGGAGGCGTTTTCAATGTTTTTCTATGCTCGCAATCGATTTCTCGCATAAAAATACCCCTAATGAGTTATTTTGGAGAAAAAATTGTTTGAAAAATTTTCGCCAAAAAATGACCAAATAACGGTTTTTTGGAATGCCCTATAAAGTTTCAAAGCTTTTAGATATATGCTTGGCGTCAAGCCCAAGGTTTTCTCACCAATCGAAGCATTGCTCAGCATTCTCGCAAGCCTTTGGGTGACATGCACATGAAAAAGAAAGTCCGAATTGTCACCGTGCTTGTTGAGCCATTTGTTATGATCAAACGTGATTGTGACAATTCGAGCGCGACCGAGTGCCAAGGGAATGATCAATTCGAAGGCTACTGCATCGACTTGCTCAAATTGCTCGCAGATAGGATTGAGGATTTCAATTATGAAATCTTCGTGAGTGCTGGAAATAAGCACGGTTCGAAACAGCCGGATGGATCCTGGGATGGGTTGATTGGATACTTATTAAAAGGTGAAGCTGAGGCCGCGGTCGCCTCATTGACAATCAATCAAGTAAAAATGAAAATCACTACGTGTAACTCGACCAATTTTCAGGATAGAGAACGAGTTGTTGATTTCAGCAAGCCTTTTATGACTACCGGAATTAGCATTATGATTAAAAAGCCGGATAAACAAGAATTCTCGGTTTTTTCCTTTATGCAGCCGTTGAGTAGCGAGATTTGGATGTACATTATTTTTGCTTATGTTGGAGTATGTTGTTACTGGACAATTTTTGTGTAAAATGCGATTTTTGCGACTTTTCGCTTCAATACACAGGCCTTCCCTGAATCAGAGAAGCGTTTTTCGCTTCAAACATTTCAAATTTGGATTTTTAATTTTGCTTATAACTTTTAGGTATCGGTCGTGATCTTTCTTGTCTCCCGATTTAGTCCTTATGAATGGAGGGTTGAAGAAATGGCTACGGGTGGATTTACGATCTCGAATGATTTTAGTGTGTACAATTGTCTTTGGTTTACCTTAGCAGCTTTTATGCAACAAGGCACTGATATTCTTCCAAGGTTAATATCAACTATATCAATCATGGGCAAGGTGGGAGGAGGAAGGGAGCGTCCGATGAGAGGGTCCCTCCCCCCTCCCGACTAAGTTGGCGACCTTTTTTTTGGTCGATAAATTTCTTTCGAATTTCTAGTTCCGAGTCATTTCGAAAACCTACAACTACCTTAAAATTTTTAGATCAATAAGTGGCCGAATAGCCAGTAGTGCGTGGTGGTTCTTTACAATGATCATCGTTTCTTCGTACACCGCCAATTTGGCCGCCTTCCTCACATTAGAAAAGATGCAAGCACCGATCGAAAGCGTGGAAGATCTTGCCAAACAGACAAAAATCAAGTATGGTATTCAGCAGGGTGGCTCAACTGCTCAATTTTTCAAGGTTTGAGCATTTTTGAAAATGAAAACAAACAGCTGCGCTTTTAGTTCTCGTCGGTCCAAATCTACCAAAGGATGTGGAGATTCATGGAATCGCAAGTACCTTCAGTTTTTGTATCAAGTATGCTATTGAATGCTAACGTTCGTTTGGGATTGCTATACACAAATTTGCATAAATTGATTTTTACAATTCTAAAATTTTCGCCATTTTTTCATTTTTAAGCCTATGCCGAAGGAATTGAACGCGTTCGAAGTCATAAGGGACGCTATGCATTTTTGCTAGAAGCCACTGCAAATGAATACGCAAATACAAGAAAACCCTGTGATACGATGAAAGTCGGTGCCAATTTGAACAGTGTTGGTTATGGAGTTGCTACACCGTTTGGATCGGAATGGAAGTAAAAAAAAAAGATTTTAAAAAAAGGGCTCCCTTACGATTCGAAATATTTTTTATCTTCAAAATTACAAAAAAATTTAAATTCAATTTAAAAAGCAAGTACAGCATTTTTTTCAGCTCAACAAGACGAATAAAATGACACCAATATCATTCATTTTGGAGTCTGAGTTGGGTTATTGACACGAAAATTTTAATTTATGTTTTCGTTTCAATAACCCAACTCGATCTCTAAAATGGATAATTTTGGTGTCATTTTATTCGTCTCATTGAGCTGAGAAAAATTCTGTACTTGCTTTTTAAATTAAATATTAAAATTTTTTGTAAAAATAATTTTTAAAATAAAAAATGTTTCGAATCGTAAGACAACCAAAAAAAGTAATATTACTTTTAGAGACCTCATCAATTTGGCAATATTGGCACTCCAAGAACGAGGTGAACTGAAAAAGCTGGAAAACAAATGGTGGTATGATCGAGGGCAATGCGACCAAGGCTTATCGGTGATTTTTGGAGCTGCTACACAATAGGGGGGTCACCCACGTGAAAAAATGTTCGAAACTTTTTTTCTGAAAATGACACCTCTAGGGGTAATAACATGCGAGAAATCCGAATTTGATATTTACGAAGCGAAAAAATGCTTCCCTAATTCAGGGAAGACCTGTGTATTGAAGTGAAAAGTCGCAAAAATTCGATTTTGAATGCGATTTTTCGAATTTTCGCTTCAATACACACGCCTTCCCTGAACCAGGGAAATGTTTTTTGCTTCGAAACTGTCAAATTCGGATTCTCCGCATGTTTTTACCCATAGAGGGGTCATTTACAGAAAAAAATTTCGAAAATTTTTTCACGTGGGTGACACGTCTATTGTGTAGTAGCTCCGATGATTTTATAGTGAAAATTGCATAACATATTATTGTTTAGGATGGCTCTAGTGCTAGTTTGAACTTGAGTAAAGTAGCTGGCATATTTTATATTCTTATGGGTGGAATGATAGCTTCTATGATTGCAGCACTAGGAGAATTTCTATATCGATCGAGAATAGAAGCAAGAAAAGGTCAAATTGCTTCTATAGTAAGTTGAGTGTCTTGCAAGGGGGAGGGCCGATTGAGCTCTTGAAACCATAATTTATAGAAAAATTTACGCGAATCTTTCTGTGGTCAACTCAAATTGTCGCTTCAAGGTGGAGCCGTGGCAAAAGAAGGAACTACTGCGCATGACGCTTTAAAGCGTCAAAAAGTATGTGGTATTGCTTCTTTATGAACAAAGCTAAATTTTTTTGTTTTAGGCTTCTTCATTGCTACCAGCTTCTTACAATGAGCAAGCAAACAACCAAAAAAGTGTGAATGTAAGTACGATTAGCAAACGAAATGACTTCAAGAAACCAGACCTGAATTTGAATGGAAGGGCTTTTAACACAGCAGTTTAAAACTTCATATAACGTTACCTATATGTGGAGGCAGTTACGGGAAAAATTCAAAATCACATGAAAACTGAAAAAAAATTTTCAATGTAAATCGTCTGATTTTGTATTTTTCAGACGAATTATAATGAAAAAATTTTTTTCAGTTTTCCCGTGACTTTTGATTTTTCCGTAACTTTTTGCTCCACCCTATTTTTTTATCTTGGGCGACGTTCAAGTATTAAGTAATTCCTTGGGGGCTACTAACGCTCTTAAGGGGACAAAAAATTTTTCTCGATATGATCTATATAGGGATAATTTGAGGAATCGATTGCGCGCATCGAAAACCTTTGAAAACGCCTCCCAGACCATTAAATATCCAATTTTCAAGTAGTAATTCCTACCGAAAATAACTGAAAAAATACGAAAATCTTATATTTCGTGGTCTGGGAGGCAAGGGTTTTCGATGCGCGCAATCGATTTCTCGCATAAAAATACCCCTGAGTCATTTTGGAGAAAAAATTTTTCTGAAAAATTTTCGCCAAAAAATAATTAAATGGCGGTTTTTTGGAACACCCTGTATTATGGGGGAATTCGCATAATTTGGATTACATAATACTTGAACGGCCTCTTGTAACAGAACTGTACAGAATTTGTTTTGGATTAAGAAAGGTGGTTGTAAACAAAACGATAAATTTATTTCCACAAATAGTTAAAACAAAAAAAAATACACAGAATGAAATACACAGCCTCATAATTTTGGCCCCAGATTTGGGAAAAGAGCTTTAGAAAAATCAGGTTTGGGGGAAGTTTTAGGAAATATCCAATTTTCTTGCCGGGAAAATTAAAAGTTTTCAAGATTTGGGGAAAGATCAGGGTGGACCAAGTCCGAAGAATGAAAATAAGAACACTTGGTCATCCTGAGGAAGTTTTTCCCCAGATTCCTTCTATAATTACGACGCTGAAAAACATTCCTCCAATTAGCATTTAATACTAAAGTTTTTCGTAAGGTATACATTTACAAGACATGAATAAATAAGATCAATTGTATTTGGAAGAATTCGAGGCATATTGCTGATAGCGGCTATATCCTGGAGTCGGGTTCGACAACGGTGAAGTCCAAATAGCTGATGAAGTCCGAGCCGGATACTTCTTTTGGGAGGGAAACAGTTCGACGATATTAGGCGCTTGAATGGTCCCAAAGTGACGAGATCGTGCAGCAACATTCAAATTTTTGTCAATTTTGCGTACGTATGGAACGAGATTCGAGCCTAAAAAGTACAAGTAATTACGTATAACACACAATAAGAGAATTTACTTCGAGCCCATTGCGGAATCGTTTTTCGAGGGCGCTCTTCATCATCCGTCGAATCATTCGAGGATAGATCGTCCACATTGTAATTTTCGACCGTAGATGGCAAAAATATCTTGGCTGGAGTTATATCGTATGAACTTAAAACATGGTTTAAATTGGAAGTAATAAAAATCAAGCTAACCTTTTGTTCGCGCTGGCAACTTTTTCCAGCGTTTTATTTAACGGTTGAGGCAAGTATGGTTTGATAGTTGGTTGCATTTGTGCATTGTTTTCTTTACTACAAATTAATAAACTTTTGAAAAACGCAAAATTACGGTTTTTTGGCTGGCTCACCCTGTATTACCCAAATTCCTGTTTCATTAACTTACCCTTCATCATCATCGTCCTGCTGAGTGTCGACCATGGACAATTCCTGAATACGTTCGGTCAAATCCGTAGCGCTTTCAACATCTGCATCATTTTCTTCCGGCTTTGCAATTCTTTCATCGGAATCTACAATCATGGACTCTTCCTCTTCTGCCTGTTGATTTCCTGCAGCAATTTGCTGATCTTCTTGAATTCGACGCTCTATTTCTCTTCTACAATCTTCTTCGAGCCGTAGCGCCTCCGCCTCACGTGCACGCCGCTCTTCCTCCATACGAGTTCGCTCTGCTTCTTTTCTACGATCTTCTTCGAGTCGTAGAACTTCCTCCGCACGTGCACGCCGCTCTTCCTCCATACGAATTCGCTCAGCTTCACGCTCTTGTTCGCGTCTAATTCGGTCACGTTCTTCCTGCTCACGGAGAACTCTTTCCGCTTCAAGTGCTTTTTGGATATCTACTTGACGTTTTGGGTCAACACTGATCTTCTTCAATTCTTGTTTACTATGAGCCTTTTCTTGCACGTTTGGCTTTGGCAGCTTACGCTTAGAATTTTGCTAAAAACAAATAGTAAAAAGTGCCATATCCCAAATTGACCTACTGAAGCGAAAGCTGGCGATCGAGATGGAAGCGTAAAAGGACTGGCTGCATCTTGCTTTGTCTTCTTAAATGGAATTGCTTGACGACCAGGTGTAAGAACCGGGATGCGAGTGTTTTGCGATGTTGTTGTTCCAAGAGCAATCGAACGCAGGGACTTGGGGGTTAAACTCTGTTGCATTTGTTGTACCGCCTGGAATTCACGGAGCTTCTGCTCACGAGTCTTGTTCTCTTGAAATTGTTCTTGCTCTTGCTGTTGTTTTCGAAGATTGTTCATTTCAACGCGACGGGTACGCTCTTCGCGGTCACTAAATTGATGCGTTGAAAATCTTTGGGGACAAAACTAACCGGCGAGCACGCTCAGCCTTCTCTTTCAAAATTTCTTCATGATTCTGTACAGCATGGTTTAATTTCTCTTCAATCTGCTTTACTTTAACCGTTTTATCGTCCTAAAAAGAAATGATAAACGATAAAAGTGTGAAATAGGGGACCTAAAAAATCTCTTACCTCTATTCGTATCGCTGGTTTTGCAAAGTTTTTAGGAATGCGTGATGGACCAACACCATTAAAAGTTGAAACAGTATTCTAAAAAAAGCTTATTGTCATTGCCTCAACATGGAAGTTACTTACCGGAATGGAAATAGTCGAACCAGAAATTGTAGAAATAGCATCAAGTTCACGTTTTTCATCACCACCATTGGCACGATTAGGAATTAGATCCTGATCAATTGGTTCAATCATTACAAAATGCGGTGGAAACTCAGGCGTATTCCTACAAATATGGATTATCTGACTCGAAAAAGAGACTAACACCTTTCACGAGTGGCTAGAGTTTGACGAATTGGTATTGGTCGTGGCGATGGTACAACAACTTCGGCTTTCTTTGGCTTAAAATACAAAATTGATATTTAAAAATAAAATCGAATGCTAGGCTGGAACTGTAAAAAACGTAGAGGAACTGTTTTGGATGTATGAAAACGTTCCATCGTGGAATTGCATACATGGAATAACATATAGGCAGGGCCTATATGTGGAATAACATATAGAAAGGGCGAGGGGCACCTTCACAAAAATTTTTTGTTGTTCCTACATTTTTCAAGGTTTTTAAACATTTAAAAAAAATTTGCGTAAACTAGGAATATAGCCCAAAAACAGGCCGAAGCAGGGCAAAACATATCCAAGGTGTGTAAAAAATATGCATTTTTTCACCAAATTTGTCAAAAAATTTCCTCTTTTTTCAGGAAAAATCGTAATTTTTTTACATACCTGTGGCGATTCTACAAACAGATCACGTGAACGATTTGGAGTTGGTCCAGCAATTTGATTAAGATCCAACATACGTCTCTATAAAATTAATTTTTAGAATCGAAGTAAAAAAATCGTAAGGGTTCCCCAGTTATGTCTTGACCGACTTACAAAATTCCAATAACCTATATATTTTTTTTCGTTCGCCCCTCCCCGATTTTCTTCGTGTATACGGTACTGTCATGCTCAATTGTGTTCAGAAAACACTTACAGTTGGCATAATTGGTGAAACATTACGCAATTCTGGTGCGCTAAAAAATTATTGTTACAAAAGCTTACAAACAAAACTTACTCTCTAAGAATTGAAGCCTCACCATCAGCTGTAACGTCATCATCTGATTCAAAATTTAAAGCCTTATGCTCGCCGATTTGACGCCATGCTAATGCTCCTGGCGGGTTTTTCTTCGGTGTATGTGGAACCTACAAGTTATATAATCAATTTGACATAAATAACTCAAGACGAAGGGGTACCAGAGGCCCGAACGCAGCTACGGCACTGTCACCTCATATCTTTAACCAACACTGGCTCACCCCTATTAGATACCTTATTCTCTCCTAGGTGCGACGAAACAATTCCCTTAAATCGTTGCTTTTGCTCAGCCAATTCATTCATTGCAGTTTCAAGTTCATTATAGAAATGTTTGGCCAATGTCTTCTCCAGAATGCGATCCAGTTTATTAAAGTCTATAACATTCAACATAGGCGTAAAGTCTGGTACGGGCAATTCTTGAGCTACTACTTTAGTTTTACCACGAGTTGTCTTTCCTCCGCGTTTAGGTGGCATCTTGCACTTTTAATACTTTTTTACTTAACGATTAAATCCACTAAAAAATAGATTAATTCATTAAAGGGGGATAATTTATCGCGACAGGATCTCCGACGAAAAAAAATTTTCGACATTTTTCCAAAAAATGACATTTCTAGGGGTAATTTTATGCGAGAAATCGATTCCGCGCATT
>JAQGCP010002650.1:0-10084 GCA_034699885.1 Acrobeloides thornei | reverse complement strand
CCCCTCCCCCCCCCACAGGGTCATTTTGAAAAAAAATTAAAAATTTTTTGGCAAATAATTGCTCGAAAAATCGCAAAAGTGCGGTTTTTTTGGGCACCCTGTATATATTTTTTACCAAAAAAAGAAAAATTCGCTAAGATTGTAAAAAATTGAAAAATTCGTCACCAATCGAAAAATTCATCAAGAATCAAAAAATTCCTCAAAATTGAAAAATTCGTCAAAAATTGAAAACTTCATCAAAAATTGAACGAAAGTTGTAAGTTGTACTACAAGTTGTACCGACGAAAATTGTACTTCAAATTTTGGAGCTACTTCGGATCTTATACCCCAAAATGCTATTTTTAGCCAAAAATACGTTTTTTTGATTTTACCCAAAAATTCGATTTTTAGACAAAAATAGAAATATTTCCAACCTTTGAAGACCAGAAATTTATGCAATCCTAATGGTATATAAGAGTATATATATGAGTAGAAAGAGATTGTTATTACGAAAAAAATGCTTTGCCTCAAGCATACCTTTGAGGTTATTTTTGCCAAAATATCGCGAAGATTATATGTATTTCAAACATTTTTCGAAGAAAATTATACCGCCATGGAATGACACTCACAACTTTTTGTTTTTTTCTTATTAGTTAGAGAGTTTTTTTAGTTCGTTTCAGTAACAACTTCCACACAAAATTTTTCAAAAATGTGTTATGAGTACTAAATAAACCAGCTTCAAAATCAATTCGACGTAGGTAGGATTCGAACTCTCGTACTATTGGACTCGAAGTCAGAAGCAGTATCACTAAACCAAACTCACGATAAAACGCGGATTTTTATATTTTGCTTATAATTTAACGTTTAAACTAAAAACAAAAAGTTCAAATAATAGATGAATAGGGGGAGGGGTCGTAAACCTCCTCGCGCGGCGCGGGGGGGGGGGTCGTAATTACGACCCCCTATTCATGTATGATTAAAATGATTAAAGTATCAGGCCACTCAGATGCAAGCATATGAAAAAATGATATATTCGGAAAGATCATGAAAAATGGAGCATTTTTTGTTTTTATGGCATCTTCTGAATCGTTTTCCCCATCGAGATAAATGCATTTGAAAATATAAATGCGTTACATGTTTTCGTTGTAATAATCAAACTTTTTAAAAATTTTTGCAGAAAAATCGTGAAAAAATAGCATCAATCGACAGAGAATTTTATGCTGAACAACTTTCTAATCTAAGTTTGCGTAAAAAATATTTTCTCTGATCCAAAATGCAAAATAAGTTTAAATTTTTGTATATTGAAACGAAAACCCTGCATGAATTTAAACTTATTTTTGCATTTTTGATCGGAGAAAATAATTTTTTACGCAAACTTCAATTAGTAAAGTTGTTCAGCATAATTTTCTCTGTCGACTGATGTTATTTTTTCACGATTTTCCGCAAAAAATTCAAAAAAAGTTCGATTATTACAACGAAAACATGTACGCGAATTCATATTTTCAAATGCATTTATCTCAATGGGGAAAACGATTTAGATGATGCTGTAAAAACAAAAAATGTTCCATTTTTCATGATCTTTCAGAATATATCATTTTTCCATATGATGTATCTGAGTGGTCTGATCCTTTAAATTTGACCCTTTTTTAATTTTGAACTACTTTTTTCTTTCTTACAAAAGACAGTCAAGAAAAAAAGATTACATAAAAAATAGGCTAGAACAAGCACTTAAATCAAATTTTTCAATTTCTCGGCAACACAAAAGTCTACTCTTTACCTGGAGACCGACCGATTCGAGAGGTAAAATATAAAAAAAACAAATTTGTTTGTGAAAAGCCAACTACTGCGGAAAAAGGCGCTTGGAGCCAGCCGGAGTGTACCGACATTGCGGCGATTGAGACACATCGGCTGCAATGCACCAAGAGAAAAGCAAGCACGGGCGAGAAGAGCGCCAAGAACCAAGAAAATTTACATACACACAATCGACAACGGCCGTCGTCGTCGTCGAGAATGAACGAAGTCGAAAAGACGTGTCTTTGCGAAAACCAAGGCTCTTCATCAAATTTCGTACACACCAATTTCACATTTGAATAAAGGAGCACGCACAATAAATTAGAAACGTTCCACGCCACCGCCGTCATGGCTCTCTACAAGTCCACCACCTCACGTGCTCTAAAAACAAAAGCCTCACAATTTACGAGGAGGAGACGCTGTTTTGAAGATGTACCATTCTTGTGTAACATTTAAGGAAGTGGATTCGGAAAATTTTTTGGTAGAAAGTGGATAAAAATGAGAAATGTTAATTATTTTGAAAGTCAAGGTCGGGGAACAAAGGCAATTTTTAATGAATTTTTCAATTTTTGACGAATTTTTCGATTTTTTTTACGAATTTTTCAATTTTTTTCGATTTTTTCAATTTTTTACGAATTTTTCGATTTTTCAATTTTTTAACGATTTTTTCAATTTATCGATTTTTTAAACAAATATTTCAATTTTTTACGAGTTTTTCAATTTTTAACGAATTTTTCAATTTTTTACGAATTTTGCAAATTTTGATAATTTTTCAATTTTTTTACGACTTTTTTGATTTTTCAATTTTTTACCGATTTTTTCAATTTTTTAACGAATTTTTCAATTTTTTAACAAATTTTTCAATTTTTGACGAATTTTTCGATTTTTTGACGAATTTTTCAATTTTTTACGGATTTTTTTATTTTTTACGAATTTTGATAATTTTTTAACGAATTTTTCAATTTTTTACCGATTTTTTCAATTTTTTAACAAATTTTTCAATTTTTTACGAATTTTTCGATTTTTTGACGAATTTTTCAATTTTTTACGAATTTTGATAATTTTTTATGAGTTTGTCGATTTTTTTACGAATTTTTTGATTTTTCAATTTTTACGAATTTTTCGATTTTTCAATTTTTAGCACATTCGCTAAAAATTTGAATTCGTCAAAAATTGAAAAATTCGTCGTGAGAACGCTTTCCTGATTCAGAAAAGGGGTTAGTGTTTTGAAGCGAAAATCGAAAAATACTCTTACAAAAAGGTTATTTGGTCGAAAATGTCACCATTGGGGGCTTTTCTATGCGAGGAATCGATTGCGCGTATTCCCGAACCCTGAAAATGTTTTCCAGACCCTGATTCAGGGAAGAAGTTGGTGTATTGAAGCGAAATACACAAAACTTTGAAACTCAAAGATAGACAGAACATATCTAAAAGGCAAAAAACGATGTCCTCATCCATTTGACTCCCATCATGTATCCATAAAAGCATAACTACTTTACACACTTATCCAAGTTCAACTTAAATTGATGAGCAGGATTCGATTTTCTAAAGCTTAAAATCGCGACCTTGTGACGGACTTCGAGCATCCTCCATTCAAATTGCGCAACAGCGGGGCGCTCTCGTATAACATAAGCGATAAAACGACGAGGGAAATTTCCAACCGTTGGAATCACTGAAATATGCAAAAGAATGAAAAGGTTGGCGGATGCATTTTATTATTAAAACACTCGGCAAACAGGTTCTCGACGGTTGTCTTCTTTCTCTATAGGTGAGAGAAAGAGACCTCAACAACACCGTTGGCGGGGTCCAGGTCCAATACAACTGGGGGGAAGGTCGGGCGCAGCGCATTAACACCGAATCGGTAAAATATGCTCAGCCGATTTTTGTAAACCAACTTATCAATTTCAGTAATAGGCCGAGCGAGAACCCGAAAACATTTGAATATTTCACTCGAACCGACCAAAACAACTAGTCTACATGGTATTTCAGCGAATTAGCGAGATTTAAAAAAAATTTTACATCAATTTTTGCATTCAAAAAATAATAATTGTTGTTTAAAATTGATAGAATATAATGTAAAAAAGTTGTTACCATGGTTGAGTGGTAGTGTTCACGGTTTTTGACTATGAACGTGCAAGTTCGAATCCCACCGGCGGCCAAATGTTTTTGCCAAAAAAATAATAGTTGTTGTTTAAAATTGATAGAATATAAAGTAAAAAAGTTGTAACCATGGCTGAGTGGTAGTGTTCACGGTTTTTGACTATGAACGTACAAGTTCGAATCCCACCGGCGGCCAAATGTTTTTGCCGTAAAGTCAAATTTTTTGAATGGGCATGAAAACCCCACGATTTCTAAGCATTTTGCAAAATCCATTAAAAAATGAAAAAAAATTGAAAAAATCGTAAAAAATTGAAAAATTCGTTAAAAAATCGAAAAATTCGTAAAAAATTGAAAAAATCGTAAAAAAATCATAAAATTCGTAAAAAATTGAAAAAATCGGTAAAAAAATTGAAAAAAAATCGAAAAATTCGTAAAAAATCGAAAAATTTGTTAAAAATTGAAAAAATCGTTAAAAAATTGAACAAATCGTAAAAAATTGAAAAATTCGTAAAAAATCATAAAATTCGTAAAAATTGAAAAAATCGTAAAAAATTGAAAAATTCGTTAAAAAAATCGAAAAATTCGTAAAAAATTTAAAATTCGTAAAAAATCGAAAAATTTGTTAAAATTGAAAAAATCGTAAAAAATTGAAAAATTCGAAAAAATTTAAATCTCGCTAACTCGCTGAAAAGTTGTCACTATAGCTGAGTGGTAGTGTTCACGGTTTTTGACAATGAACATGCAAGTTCGAATCCCACCGGCGGCCAAATGGTTTTGCCGTAAACTCAAAATTTTTTTTGAATGAGTATGAAAACCCCCACGGTTTCTCCTAAGCATTTATGCAAAATTTTCGACATCAACATGTTTTTGGGCACGGAGAACGAGCGAGACAAGGCTTTAGACAAGTGATATTTATACGTAACGATAGAATAGCCCGTGTGTATATAAAAGCAAAATGGAAGAAGCGGTATATGCAAATTATGGATGTGCTTTTTCGACGAGCTTCTCTTCTTCCCTCTTCACCCAAAAGAGAACTGCACGCGAGACTAAAATAACGTGCAAAGAAGCCAAGGGGGGAAAGAAGGAGCTGCCAGCAGCAATTCTAGCTAGTTCGAAATTGAAGCAACTTCTTTTCTCTCTCGTTCTATGTTCGGTGGAGAATAGCACTAATATGCAAAATTAGTTCGTTGAGCTCTACCATCAAATAAGAGAGAAAGAAATAGGCGCCGAAATTTTGTCAAAGAGCAATATATAACATGTTAAGGACCAAAGGAACGGGAGCACTGGGGGAACAAAGAAGGTGCGAATTTTGAAGAAAACAACAGAATTCTTCACCAGGCATTTACTTTCTTCGTTCTTCGCTCGAAACAACAAAGACGTATGCAAATGTGTTTTTATTTTAATAGTACAAAAAAGGAATTTTTGTACGTCACACAAGAGTTTTGACAAGAAAATTTGTAGAATAACATTTTAAGAGATACTTTCTTAAAAGGTCGAAGATAGGTTTAATAGGAAAAATTGAAAAATTTGACAAAAATTGACAATTTTGTTAAAAATTGAAAAATTCATCAAAAATTGAAAAATTGGTCAAAAATTTTAAAAATTCGTTAAAAATTAAAAAATTCGTCAAAAATTGAAAAATTCGTCAAAAATTGAAAAATTTAAAAAATTCGTTAAAAATTAAAAAATTTGTTAAAAATTGAAAAAATTCGACAAAAATTGAAAAATTCGTTAAAATTGAAAAAATTCGACAAAAATTGAAAATTTGTTAAAATTGAAAATTACATCAAAAATTGAAAATTTCGTAAAAAATTGAAAAATTTGTTAAAAATTGAAACATACGTCAAAAATTGAAATATTCGTAAAAAATTAAAAAATTCGCTAATAAGTGAAAAATTCGTTAAAAATTGAGATGATTTTGAGGCAGAAAACCCAAAATTTTTCGTTTTTCGTTTCAATACACATATTTTTCTTCTCTGAATCAGAGTAGTGAAAGCAATTTCACCCTGCGGGAATGCGCACAATTAATTCTCCCGCATAAAATTACCACTATAGGGATCATTTCTAAAAAAAATTCATGTTTTGTTTGATCCCTCTTCTTCAAGAGTACCGATCTCTTATTCATCTTTTAAATTAGTTTGTTTATTAAAGCGAAAACTTTTGGCTATCTTTAAATCAAAGCAAATAGTTCCTTTGACGTTTTTTTGATTTCGTGGATAAATTAAGGATGTAAGTGCTTCCGGAACTATGCAATGAGATGCCTTCAAATGAAGGAAGATACAAATTTCTAGAGAAAAATGTGAGGAAAGAAGACCATTCGAAAAACATGATTCAATTAAGTCGGCGTTTTCATTTATCAAGATCCATTTCTCGTAAATTTCGCTTTTTGATCTGTCTTATTTTACTCATCATTCTGACCAAGGTTGGTTTCAATAGCATCAGATGTTAGCTTCATTTTTTATAACGTTTTTCAGCTTTACAAAAAAATTCGGCTACTTGGCGAAGGGAATAAGTAAGCCGGCCGTCCGATCTGGCAAAACGTTCGGCTAGCAGGTTCGATCCCACTAGTTCGATCTCAAAATTTTGATCTAAAAAGAAACTTTCGGAGCTATTATGGATCAGAGGGGTCACCCCAGGGTCAAAAATCGAAAAAATTTTAAAATTTTCTGATCCACAATAGCTCCGAAAGTTTTTTTGTAGATCAAAATTTTGGGATTGAAACCTGCGGGATCAACGTTGCTTAACTTGCCAGATTGGACGAACGGCTTCCATATCCACTTCGCCAAGTAGCCGAAATTTTTCGTAATGCTAACCATGAAAAACGTTATACCAGCGTTAGAAATCTACAGGGTGATGTAAAAAGTGCACCCGCATTTCCGAACCCTGAAAACACTTCCCTGACCCTGATTCAGAGAAAAATTGGGTTATTGAAGCGAAAAGTGTCTTTTTTTATTTGTTGCGCAGAAGTCACTTTTCGCTTCAAAAACCCAATTTTTCCCTGAATCAGGGAAGCGTTTTCAGGATTCCATGAAAAACGTTATATAGCTTTATTACGAATACGTGCCGCAGTGGGAATACGATGAAAGCCATCCCGAACGCATCAGTACGGGTGATCCAGATAAAGTCGCTATTGATAAAATGTGCTCTCCAACGTCCGGTTCCTGCTATTCCGTGATAGACTTGTTTGATAAGTCAGGCCGCGTACGAAGAGCCATATATACTCACGGGTTTGAAAAAGATTTCGAGTCCATGGTCGCACTCGTTTCTCCAAAAGGTACAACAAGTAAAAAACCACTTCAAGACTCTCGAGCTCATCCAATGATTTTTAGGCCTGCCAGCGAAAGAGTCTGATACAAGAATCTGGGAAGTGGATCATAGGGAAATCCTTTCTCAGTATGTTGCAGCCATGATCTTGGAGCCACTTATGCTAACCGCTATTGGGATTGAACATGAAAGGGATGAGAGCACGAATTTGTTGGTGATCGGACTTGGTGGCGGGTCGTTGGACATGTTCTTTCATAAACAAAAACCAAAAGTAGTTGTTCTAGTTTATTGTATCAGACTCTCTAGGCTTAAGCTTAAGCCTAAGGCTGTTTAGCTTATTAACAGTTAATATATTTTTACAGATGAATATCACAGTGATTGAGATTGACACTTTAGTGAATAATCTAGCGCATAGATGGTTTGGTATAGAAGAAAATGAGCACAGGAGAACGATCATCGCTGACGGAGTTGAGTTCATGTATAAAGCTTCTATTGAAGGTAATAGCCGACGGCTGTCGAAAGTTGATCGTTTCGACGCGCCCTGAGAAACGATAAAATCGAAATCCTCAGGGGTAACATTTTCGACCACCTATCCCTCATGCGTGGATATTTTCGATTTTCGCTTCAATACATCGACCCCTTCCCTGAATCAGGAAATGGATCGGTGTATTGAAGCATTGAGTGGAATCGATCCCCACATAGAAAAACCCCAGGGATGACATTTTCGACTACCTAGCTCTCATACACGGATATTTTCGCTTTAATACACCGACTCCTTCCCTGAATCAGGGTCAGGGAAGCATTGCGTGGAATCGATTTCCCACATAGAAAACCCCCAGGGATGACATTTTTGACCACTTATACCTCATGCATAGATATTTTCAATTTTCATTTCAATACACCGATTCCTTCCCTGAATCAGGGTCAGGGAAGCATTGCGTGGAATCGATTTCCCACATAGAAAAACCCAGGGGTAACATTTTCGACCACCTCCCCCTCATGTACTATTTACGTGCAAATACGAGTTAAATGTCCAATACCTTCTTTTCTAGGCCAAAAATTTGATGCAGTATTTATCGATGCCTGTGATACTACTCGAGCAATGCCCTGCCCAGCTAAGGTGTTTCTAGAAGAAAAAGTACTCGATAATGCCAAATCTTTGCTTAAAACCATGGGTATGCGAGTAGAGATCAATTTGACTACTACTAACGCTTTTTAGGAGCACTTATTGTAAATGTTCTTCCTTTAATAGATGAAGATGAAAATGTTGGAAAAGTATGTCGAAATTTTTACAGAGTATATAAAAAAACTTGGGCGATTTTTCATGTTTGTTCGACCCGAAATTTTTTCTCACAAATGATCCTATTAGGGGTAAGTGTATGCGAGGAATCGATGCGCGCATTTCCGAAGCTTGAAAACACTTCGCTGGCCCTGATTCAGGGAAATAAGAATGTGTATTGAAGCGAGAACCGAACATATACTAATTACCCTGAATCAGGAGAGCATTTTCAAGCTTCTGGAATGCGCGCAATCGATTTCTCGCATAAAATTTGGCTCTAATAGGGTCATTTTTGAAAAAAATTTCGGATCGAAAAAAATATGAAAAAATCGCCCAAATTTGCTTGAAAAACGCTACCCTGATTCAGGGAAATGAGTGTTTTGTATTGAAACGAAAATCGAAAATTTTTCGTTACACTCTGTACATATTTTTTAGGTGAAGCAAAAGCTGCTCTCGAAATTTCCAACCTGCTTGTCAATGGTGATGAGCTCAGAGCTGAATACCGTTTTCGCCTGTGTTAATTATTCACTTGAAAAAGAGAGTCAGAAATCCACGTACGAGCTGATACAACGTCGATTTCAAACGCTTGTTTTGCGCTATAATCTACATGCTCTAATGAAGGATGTTCAGTTTACGCTGCTCAATTGATTGCCGTTTATTAAAGGTCCATTGAGAAAAAAGTCGCCCATTTGTTGTTGATATTCGGAAAGTTCATGAAAAATGGAGCATTTTTTCTTTTTACGGCATGTTCTGAATCGTTGTTGTTTTCGAGATAATTGCGTTTGAAATTTTGAATTTGTGTACAAGCTCTTCGTTTTAATACAGCTTCCACTCGGTTGTCATTCCGTTGTGCACCTATGGTTGCTAAACAAGGAACTTTTGCTCCGAGAGATTATCAATAAGTACAACGAATATGATGAGCCATTAAACTATTTCGACGACTTGTCAAGTGTCCTTCATGGAGATTTTTAAGAAAAATGAAATAATACATTTTTTGTTGTTTATTTGTCTTGATTAAACTTAATCCAATATTCCATCACAGTACAGTATTTAGGGTCAAGGCCCTTGACTCAAGGGCATATATTTTTTTCAGTTTTTGATTTGAAACGAACATTTTTTCAGTTTTTGTGTTGAAAAAAACTTTTAAAATTAAAAATTTTTTTAAACTTATACTATAAAAAATGTGCATAAAATCCGTGCGTTCTCTTCGTGTGCGTAAAATCCATGCGAAAAATCCTCGTGAATAAAATCCGTGTGGATTTTCAATGTGCGATGGATTGCCTGTTTCTCGAGCTTCTCTTTCAATTTGGCCGCCAAACTAGCAGCATAGGCACTCGTCGAACAACCCAGTACTATAAAATAGAACATAAACATACACTATAAAATACAATGTATATGTTTAAACATACTTTCAACTCTTTGTCATCAAAAAGAAAAGTATAAAAAAGCTGAATATAAACTTTGTTGATCTTAACTAGTAAAGTTCATTTAAAAATTTTTTTAATAGCTATATTTTTTGGAAAAATGCACGGTGACCTTGGCAAAAACGTCCTTATTACCGGGGCCAATCGAGGACTTGGACTGGCTATGGTCGCAGAAATTGCCAAAAATTTTCAAGTGAATAGGATTTTTGCTTGTTGTAGAGATCCTACTAAAGCTAAGGTATTGTTT
>JAQGCP010002649.1:0-10085 GCA_034699885.1 Acrobeloides thornei | reverse complement strand
TTTCACAATTCACACGAGCTTTTAAAGAAGCTTTAAGAATATTTCCATCAAATCATAATAAGGAAAAGTTATCGGCAGGAAAAAACACGTAAAAGAAAATAGGAAAAAATTTCACCGGACCAGAGGTACAAATTTTTCGAGCTGATAGAAATTTCGAAACTACTACACGGTGGGGCTACCTATGTAAAATTTTTTTGTTGAAAAGTCACAATAATTTTTTTGATTTTTGAGCAATTTTTCAATTTTTGATGAATTTTTCAATTTTTACGAATTTTTCAATTTTGATGAATTTTCGATTTTTGACAAATTTGTCAAAATCGAAAAATTCCGCCACCAATGAGAAAAAAGTCCTGGGCGATAGTCAAGTGGTCCAAGGCACTGCCCGTCCGATCTGGCAAGTTAAGCAACGTTGGGCCGCAGATTCGATCCCGCTAGGGAAAAATTTTAAAAAAAATTTTTTTGAAAAATTTCAAAAAAATGGAGAAAAAATTTCATTGTTTGTAAAAGAAATTTTTTTGAAAATCAAAATTTTGCCCTAGTGTGATCGAGCCTGTGAGACAAACGTTGCTTAACTTGTCAGATCGGGTGGGCGGCACCTTAAACTACTTGGCCATCGCCCCAAACTTTTTTTCATTGGCGGAGGGAACGGATTTTAGCATAGTTCTCAAAGCTTAACTCTCAAGCTTATAGAAAAAGCTCGAAAAATTGAGAGATAATCTTCTAGACATCATCTTAAAAATAGTCCAAGTTGAACTAAGATCCTCCAAGTCAATTCAATTCCACAAATGTAAATCTCCTCAACAACATGTGAATCAGGTGTCCTCCCTCATCCCTGGTTAATTGAAGCTTAGACACCAATAATCCACCCGCATGCCCTTTCCTGCTTCTTCTTTTCACAAATCAACTAAGTAGTACAGGGTGATCCAAATAAATATACTATCCAAAATGCTTGTCGTTTTTGGTCGAATTTTTTGGGGTACTTTTCCCTCTATGAACATCAAGGGCTCAAAAATTACTTTTATAATATTTAGCCAACTTTGTATATATTCGATTAGTTCATGAAAAATGGAGCATTTTTTGTTTTTACAATAAATTCTGAATCGCTAGCAGCTTCGAGATAATCGCGTTTGAAGTTGGCGATTTTTGAAATCTGTGTATTACAACGAACACCCTGATTCAATAAAAGTTGTTTATTGACACGATTAATAAATCATTCAAATAATCAAAACTTCAAACGCGATTATCTCAAAGCCGTTAGAGATTTTTCAGAAGTTTTGATTATTTGAATGATTTATCAATAAACAACTTTTATTGATTCAGGGTTTTCGTTATAATACACAGATTCAAAAATCGTCAACTTCAAACGCGATTACAAAGCCGTTAGCGATTCAGAATAAAAAATTTTTTAACAAGTGACCCTCTAGAGGTAATTTTATGCGGGGAATCGATTGCGCGCACTCCCGAACCTTAAAAACGCTTCATTGACCCTGATTCAGGGAAGGAATCAGTGTATTGAAGCGAAAATCAAACATTTTCGGATTTTTATGAGAAACCGTTGTTCTTAGGCCTTTCTAGGCGGGGAATCGATTGCGCGCATTCTCGAACCGTGAAAACGCTTCCTTGACCCTGATTCAGGGAAAAACCACAAAGTTGGATCCCCTTTAAGATTTTTTAGTTTCAAAAATTTTCGAAACACTTTTTTCTAGATCTCCTCGAAAATTTTTTCTAGATCCTCTCGAAAATTTCTTTCCAAACGACTTGTTACACACGATAGATAAAAAAGTTACTAAATCCGAGACCAATAATAGTCACCCATAAGTGTAACCAAGTTAAATTTCAAAAAACATGTTACATATAACAGATTTCGAAGATCACTACCCTGTATTTAGTGTTTTGAAAAAGGGTATCGCCCATCCTGTAGGATTAATCGAACAAACCAAAAATGCCTTGTAGGATTAACGATAAACAAAAATGTCATGCAATTTTAAAAACAAAATTAATTAGCAGATTTTCAAATGGTGTGTTTGGCACGTTTCATTCAGATTTCTTACTTATTCTCGAAGGTCTGTTGCCGTGCAGCATTGATAAAATTTGAAATTCAGATCTATTTTTTAAGTGGACATTTCCGGATGAAATGGGGGAAACTTGTTAGCATTGGATCCAAAGATGAAAAGTACAAGTGAGAATTAAAAATATGCTTTTTGCTATGCAAAAATTTTCAAATTTTAAGAAACTAACCATTTATTAAAGGGGATGCAGATCTTGAGTCAATCTCGGTCGAAAAATTTGTTGCCAAAACAGCCTATATAGGGGTAAAATAGTGCAAAAATCAATTGCGAGCAAGCGTGAAAATGCTACCTTGATTCTGATTCAGGGAAATAGATGTATGCATTGAAGCGAAAATCAAAAAATTTTGAAATTTCTCCATCAAAATCTTATTTCTGGGGGTAATTTCATGCGAGGAATCAATTTCCCGCATTCCCGAATGCTTGAAAACGATTCTCTGACCATGATTCAGAGAAATTAGTACATGTTGTTTTTCGCTTCAATACACACATCTATTTCCCTGAATCAGGGTCAAGGAAGCATTTTCACGCTTCGAGAACGCACGCAATCGATTTATCACATGATTTTACCCCTATATAGGCTGTTTTAGCAAAAAAAATTTTGGACCGAGATTGACCCCTTCTGCATCCCCCCATTTATTTGTGAGGCAAAATCAAATCGACTCAGATGGGATTCGAACCCGAGACTATTAGACTCAAATCCAAAAGTACTACCCCTGAGCCAAGTTCACGTTAAAATTCTGATTTTTAATTTTGCCTATAATTTATCACAACTTTTTATATAACTTTTTTTCCAAAAATTTTTTATTGAAACGATTCTTGCAAATCGAGCAAAAAATTAAATTGCCTGCAGGAATCTTTTTAATAAACATTCAAAGAATGAGTTGTGTCAAAAGTCCCCTATGCCCAAAATGGAAAAATTTTAAATAGCATAACTTTGCGACAAGTTAAACACCATAGCTCGAAAACCGTCTACTGATGAAGCTTCAATTAGTTTTCAAAAAACTTCAAACATAACCTTCACCTCTTGCATGTGCAATAAAAATGCCACTCGGCACATCATCCCATTAAATCCAATAGATGCACACACACCTATCCTAATGATAATAGTCAGCTAATAAGGTAAGTGCCATCAGCCGCGCCTCATCGGCAAAAAAGGAAAGAATGCGTATCATAACGAGAATGATGGGAGAGATGCTCCCTAATAAGTAAATCCCTTGAATCCCTTCGACTACCCGACAGTCAGATGTGCTCGAGAGAAGTAACTAGCCAAGGTGGGAAGCCACGCCATATTTTTTAATAATCCGCTCTGTTGAGTTCAATTAACCGAGGAAACCTTCGAGTAGCATCAAAATCCAGCTAGAAAGATGCCTTGAATGGCTTCAAATAATGCGAGCATAATTAAAAGGAAAGGAGAATTTTCTTGCGATGGAGTGTATTCGGTTTGCTGTAAGAAAAGAAAATTTTCAACACCGAAGAAGGTCTCATAAAATAAGTTTTTTTTCATGGAGAAGCTCCAAAAAGCTGGGCGCTCATGGATAGAACTCTGGCCATACTCATGTTGTTGACAAGGATTAGATATCTCACCATAAAATTTTTTTATCGAGTCATAAAAAATTTGGGAACTAGATCGATTAGATAGGTAAATCGCTCGTTGAATTCACCCGTTTCATTTGGGTGAATTTAACGATAAATTTTAAAAAGAAGAAGAACCTGGTCTGTTATTAGTTAGTTGTGTATTATATGATCCCAATAAATAGTTGTTACATTACAGTCAACTTCTGTCTTTTCTGGAATTTGAACGCTTTCAGTCCGAGATCTTCATGCAGAATCCTCCGAGCACTTCTATCCGACATGCCCAACTTTTTGCCTAGCTTTCTTCTCGAGTTGACTTTGCTTGTCGAGTTCCGTTAAATCATACCTTTAGCTCTTTGAATGTTTTTTCGATTCCTGTCTTTTTTCTACCTCTTCCTTTCCGATTTTCGTGGCTCCGGTTTCTTCATAGCGCTTAATATGACGATCAACTGATATTTTCGAAACATATAGAAGCTGCTCGATTTCTCTGATCGAATATCCTTTTTCATGCAGTTTAATGATAGCTGGACGCATTTCCGCCATTTTAACCTAAAATAAGCAGCATTAGATCGGAAAAGAGACGAAAAATAATTAGAAAAATTGAAAAAAGTTAAGAGTCCCAGTATTTTTGCCGCACCCTGTATATTCGGAAAGATCATGAAAATAGGTCATTTTTTGTTTTTACGGCATCATATGAATCGTTTTCCCCATCGAGATAAATGTATTTGAAAATATGAATTCGTGTACATGCAGCATATCCACTGCACCACCGGTGATATTGATTGAAGACTACAAATTTTGCTTATAAAGAAGAAAATATTTATTTTAGACTTTTATAAAAAGAAAGTTGAAGTTTTACCACTGCGCTACTGAAGATTTTCAAGAATTTTCTCCCGAAACGGACTATAAGTCTCAAACTTTAGACAGAATTTTTACTCTCTCTATTCATTACTTTCTTTTGCTCCGTTTAAAAAATGACTGTTAAGTAGGCCAAGTGATAAATCTACTCTTCTCATGGGTTTTCCTCGCCATTCTTTCTTCAGTCTAAGCCAATAGATCAAGCCGAAAAATGAATGGGCTTATGCCAATTTTTCGTCAGCAGCGGTGGAATACAACATCTGATCCTTAGTCCATGTGTTGTTCCATTCATTAGTGTGGTTGTTTAAAGTTCGAGGAACTAAGGTATTTCTTCCGCCGGAGTATTGGGTTGTACCATAATTTTCAGGCTTTTTCTATCTTAATGGAATCTTCACAAAAATTACGGGGTTTTCTAGACGGAGAATCGACTGCGCGCATTGCCGAATCGTGAAAATGCTTCTCTGACCCTGATTCAGGGTGGGTGAAAACCCTCGAGTGAAAAAATCAGCCAATCTGGAGAACTTTTTGAAATTTCGATTTTTTCAAAAGCCCAAAAATCATGGTACAACCCAATATATTTTTACTAGAACAGTGATGAAAAGGGGATGGGGCGGGGTAAATTATAAAAATATACCTACGCCCGCTCTAGCAGTCGTGAAACGCATTTCACGACGATTTCCGGACGCTAGCCGTCCGGAAATCGTCCAGAAACGGGTTTGAATTTACCTGAATATTGACACGAAAACCCTGAGTTTTACATTTTTATAATACACTTAATTATTGGGTGTATTTAAAAAAAGACGGCATTCTTTATAGGTCGACGAGACGGACAAAACGACACCAAATTTATCTAATTTAATAGTTGTTTTGGGTTATTGAAACGAAAACCTGATTCATGTTTTCGTTTCAATAACCCAAAACAGTTATCAAATTGAGTACATTTGGTGTCGTTTTGTTCGCCTAGTCGATCTATAAAGAATGAATCCTCTTTTTTTAAATGCACCCAATGATTAAATGTATTTTTTAAAAAGTGTAAAATTCAGAGTTTTCGTGTCAATATTCAGGCAAATTCAAATCCATTTCTAACGATTTCTGGACGGAAAAGAGTCTGCTAGCGCACACCCTGGAGTCAATCAAATTGGGCACTATAACTTTCGCCACGTTCCATGTTCGCCACGACAACTTTTGCCACATTGCCAAAAAAAATAACTTTCGCCACGTTCGTGTCAATATAATATTTATTGCAAATCAGGCAACTCAATTAGTCTGAAATTCAATATGTTTATTGACACGAAAGTTATCGTGGCGAAAGTTAGTGTAGCGAGATTCGTGACGAAAGTTATAGTGACTCAAATTACTCTTGTTGCTCGAAAAAAATTCGATTATATCCCCAAATCTCAATTTAGGCTAAAAACTGGGTGATTAAGCTTGAAACAATATATTATATTTCGTCTATGAAATTTATATATTGGAATTTACATCATCATAAATTATGAATGTTCAAGACATTCCCGCGTCAGAGGTAATTTTTTATTTTTTAAATTTTTTTTGAAGCATTGCCGGACCTTAAAAACGCTTTCCTATTATTAGCATATTTTCGCTTCACTCACCCATCTCACCCCTGAATCAGGGTCAAAGAAGCGTTTTCAAGATCTGAGAATGTGCGCAATCGATTTCTCGCAGAGAAAACCCCTATAGGGTTATTTGGGTGAAAGTTAAAAAATCGCAAAAGTGCCATTTTTTGTTAATACTCCGTTTTCCGAGCGTCATCAAAAAAGTGGGTACGCCATTGTGAAATGGATAAGGAAGCCGCCCGTCCGATCTGGCAAGTTAAGCAACGTTGGGCCCGCAGTTACGATCCCGATAAGGTGAACAATTTTGTTTAAAAAACTTTTACAAAAAATGGAGTAAACAATTTTTGCTCCATTGTTTGTAAAAGAAATTTTTGCCTTAGTGGGATCGAACCTGCGGACCTAACGTTGCTTAACTTGCCAGATCGGACGGGCGGCTTCCTTATCCAATTCATAATGGCGTACCCACTTTTTTAACGATGCTCGAAAAACGGAGTATAGCTCATTCTTTTATCCGGACATTACACTTTTTGAAACCAAAGTGTGCAAGGTGTTAATCTAAGAACACTTTCTCTCGTATCAACAAAATCCTGAGAAAACGAGAAGAAAAATTTGTCCCTCTTATATCATTCCAACTGCAAGTACATTCTATATTGTCTAATAGGTGAACTTTCTATTTAATTTTTTTTCAAAAAAAATACTTTTTGTTTCTATAACAACCTCTAAGAATAAACTAGGTTTAAAAAGAGCGAAGAAAAGAGGCTCATTCAAAAACTCAAAATTAGAGGGATTATTCATAATCTCTGGCTGGAAAAAATGGTCTTATTTGTTTTGCGAAAAAATTAATCTCTTTGCAATAAAAATAAAAAAAGTGATGGTACTTAAAATAGTGCTTTGCTAGGCATCAAAAACACATAAATTTATCTAAATTTGTGTATAAACATATGACTTTGATTAGGCGTGGGAGATATCCAAGAATGATTTTGATGATCAAAATTTGACATAGGCAAAGTTCGATTCGGCTAAAGTTGATAAAAAATTGAAAGATATTGATGTATGATGTATGTAAACAAGTTTGTGTGTAAGTATATGAATTTGATTAGGCGTGGGAACAACCTAGGAACAAAGCACAAGCGTAAGAAGAATCCCAATTGCAAGCCTAGGCCTAAGCCTAGACCTAAGCTTAGGCCTAAGCCTATACCTACGTCTAAGCCTAAGCCTATGCCTAAGCCCAAGCCCAAGCCTAGGTATAAGCCTAGGCTTAGGTCTAGGCCTAAGCCTAGGCTTAAGCCTAAGCCTAGACCTAAGCCCAAGACTAAGCTTAGGCTTTGGTCTAGGCCTAAGCCTATACCTAAGCCTAAGCCTAGATATAAGCCTAGGCTTATGTCTAGGCCTAAGCCTAGGCTTAAGCCTAAGCCTAGGCCTAAGCCTAGACCTAAGCCCAAGACTAAGCCTAGGCTTTGGTCTAGGCCTAAGCCTTGGCCTAAGCCCAAGTCCAAGCCTAAACCTAAACCTAAGCCTAGACCTAAGCTTAAACCTAAGCCTATACCTATGCCTAAGCCCAAGCCTAAGCCTAGACCTAGACCTAAGCCTAAGCCTAAGCCCAAGCCCAAGTCTAAGCCCAAGCCTAGGCTTAGGTCTAGGCCTTTGCCGAAGCCCTTTTTCATCACATAACTTTCTTTTAATAATTGTTAAAAGCAACTTTTGATCAATTCAAAATTGAGCAAAATAAGCCATAAATTTGATATCTTATTCATTTCGTCACCAAGCAATTTCATTCGAATATGCATTAAGACTTGTTCGTTCGTCATTTAAAAAACTCGCATTCAAATTTCCTTCCATTTGATCATTGAGCATTCAAAGAATTGCTGAGTATATTTTTGTCAATTGAGGCCTGCGGGTCCACCCAAGCCATACCGATCTCCGGAATTTTTTTCCTGGCCCCACCCGACAAAAAAAGATACAACTTGTTTGAATAAGTGAGAAAAAGTCGGCAACTTAACGAGTAAAGTAGTACAGAGTGTGTATGTCGGATGGGTAAATTTTTGCCACACGCTTGGTGAGTCTCGGCAGCTAGACATGATGCGAGTGAGTGCTTCGAGTTCACACAGCTTGTGTTTCTTAATAATTTTCCGTCAAGCGAGAGAGAAGCCGAAAGCCGCTTTGGCCTTGACTGAATGACTGACGTTCGTCTCTTCGTTGGTCTTGCTCCAGGTTCTCCCTTACACTTATTTCTCGGATGAGAAAATGATGCGTTTTGCATTTTTCCAGTTTCCGGATGGGATGATTTTTAAATATTTTTAATGGGAGTAAATTTAAGTAGTTGGTATATAAAATTTAAAAGGCGGGAAGAATTTTTGGAATTCTTTGCATAAAAATTTAGCTCGTATATTTGAAAAAAATGAAAAAATTTTTGAGGTGCTTCTATTTTTCATTTACATTTTTCACAAAATTTTCAATTAGGCTTGGGTTGGGGTTGGGCTTAGGCTTAGGCTTATGCTTAATCTTGGGCTTAGGCTTAGGCTTGGGCTTAGGCTTAGGCTTAAGCTTAATCTTGAGCTTGGGCTTGGACTTAGGCTTAAGCTTAGGCTCCATCTTTTTCGATTTGTTTCCAATTACCCCTGAAAATCAATGTCAAAATTAAATTATAATGATTTTCTGTGTCATAGTTTTGACTTTTCTGTTGGAAAATACCTATTTTTATCATAAAAATGTATGCCAAAACAAAGATAAGATTGCATCATGCTTATTTTGGCATCACTTTTTCATGCTTGTTATATTTCTCACTCACGTTTATTCATTTAGGTGCTCTCCTTCGCGATGGACGAACACCACAAAATGGGTTACTTTGGTGCTACTTCTTATGTCATAGGCAATATTATAGGCTCGGGAATATTTATAACACCCTCGTCGATATTGAGGCATGTTGACTCACCCGGACTATCACTTATTATATGGGTTCTATGTGCGTTTATTGCTACTTTAGGTAAGTATTAATTAACGGAACCTATTTATTTGAGGAGATAAAATATTTATTTGGATATATTTATTTGAGTAGACAAAGGATAAGCCTAAGGCTAAACCTAAGCCTAAGGATGGGCCTAAGCCCAAAGCTAAGCCTAAGGCTAAGCTTAAGTCTAAGCCTACTCTAAGCCTAAGGCTGAGCCTAAGCCCAAGGCTAAGCCTAAGTCTAAGCCTAAGGCTAAGCCCAAGGTTAAGCCTAAGGCTAGACCTAAGTCTAAGCCTAAGGCTAAGCCCAAGACTAAGCCTAAGTCTAAGCCTAAGGCTAAGCCCAAGGTTAAGCCTAAGGCTAGGCCTAAGTCTAAGCCTAAGGCTAAGCCCAAGACTAAGCCTAAGTCTAAGCCTAAGGCTGAGCCTAAGCCCAAGACTAAGCCTAAGTCTAAGCCTAAGGCTGAGCCTAAGCCCAAGGCTAAGCCTAAGCCTAAGGCTGAGCCTAAGGCTAAGCCTAAGTCTAAGCCTAAGCCCAAGACTAAGCCTAAATCTAAGCCCAAGGCTAAGCCTAAGTCTTTGCCTAAGGCTAAGCCTAAGCCTAAATATACTCAGATGAATATTTTATCTACTCAAATAAATATACTTATTTAAATATACTTAGATAAATATTTTATCTCCTCAAATAAATAAAATATCTCCTCAAATAATAATATTTCATACTATAAATAGATTACGATTCAGAGTTGACTTCGGTTGTTGACCACACAACACCTTTCCTTCTTCTTTTTGAACTGTGGCTTGATCTTCGGTTTCAGAATCCACTTCAGATGCACCTTGTCTGTCCAGCTTCGGCCTAGTACGCTTGATGTATGTCCTTCCGTCACGTATAGCACTCCTTGGTTCTTGCGTCCGTTCAATTTGAAATCGCACTTGAGTTTTCCCATCAGCCTGACTTGGTTTCCACTGAAGTCGGTGATTGTCTCTGCCGTACGCTGCAATGTCGGTTTTCCCAGGACGTTGTTCCAGAACCATTTCGATACGATTGTCTCGCTTGCTCCACTGT
>JAQGCP010002648.1:0-10085 GCA_034699885.1 Acrobeloides thornei | reverse complement strand
ACACCAACCGGAACGGACTCAAAGCTAACTTTGGCTTTGACGTATAACAAACTATGCACATTTAAGTTTGTTTATATGAAGTCTTTATTCAGAAACATCATCAAAGCATGTTTTGACAAGTCATGAGGTATTTTGGTAGATCATGCATAACCAATAAGTAAAGCTAACTTTAATACAAATTATGTCATTTAAACAAAATTTCTATGCTTATTAACCTTAGCCATTTATTTACATCCGAAAGTCGGAAGATAAAAATTAGATTCGGAAGTCGGAAGATAAAACTTCAGATTTTCTGTTCCGACACAGCCAAATTGTCAACAAAATCGGAACCAGTGGCCAGTTGCATACATCCAGAAGTTGAAATTTCCGTTACTCATAAAATTTAACCATTAGCATTTCAACTCATGATGTCTTGGGCTTTTTTTCTCTCAAAAAGTTCCGCAAAATAGTGCAAGAGAACATGAGTTGAAACGCTAATGGTAGAAAGTTATAAGCATCGGATTTTCCAGTTTCGACTTCCGGATGTATGAAGTTGGCCCCTGAAGTCGGAAGTTTTTGCTTCTGATTTCCTGTTCCAACTTCCGGTTCCAATTTTGGGATGTTAAAAAGTTATGAGCATCGGATTTTCCGTTTCCGACTTCCGGATGTATGAAACTGGCCCCTGAAGTTGGAAATTTTTGCCCTTTCCTGTTTCGATTTCCAGTCCTAACTCCCTGTTCCGATTTCGTATGTAAACAACTGCCCCCAGTATTTTGTAGACGGTAGTGATGCGTAGAATTCGTTATTTCGATTTCAACAACCAATTTTTCGATTTCATTGTTTTGGTTTTTGAAAAATCGAAATTTCGATAAAAGCGAAACGAATATTTTTTTAAATTTAAGGGCCCCCTTATGTTTTTGTCCAAATTTTTAAAATTTTTTTTGAAAATTTTTTCATCGCAAATCACCAACAAATTTTCATTTTTTCACTAAGAATGTTCAAAATTGTCAATTTTTTTATCAAAATTTATCATTTTCACCAAAAATGGTCATTTTCAGAGCATTTTCAAATTAAAAATGGTAAGTTCTTATGAAATTTCGATTTCGACTCCGATTTCGTTTTGATTTCGACCTTTCCGATTTTGACGCAACACTAGTAGGCGGCTTTTTTGGCTATTCTAGACAAAGAATGATATTAAGTTATCTTTCTATAAATCCGGCTAAAGAAATTTCTTTACACTTCAAGTAAACCCTTTTTTAGTGTCTAATACAAAAAGTTAATCCGCAAAAAATTCTATACAATCTTTAGGATTTCGTAGGCTTTTGTTTAAACCTGTATGTAGGAGGCTTTAAGGATGTCTATCCATGCCATTATAAAAGGCAATTCACGCCATTTCTCAGTAATATTTATTAAATTTGTCATCATGGTTCCTGGACCTGGTCATTTTGCCAATTCATCAAAATAAGAAAATAACCCCAGATTGTTAGATATATCTTTGACGTCAAACGAATTTCGAAAAAATCTCATGACCCCCATAACCTTTATCTGGGATGATCGTCTGATAATATTTTTATATTCTTCTAGACAACTTGAAAAGAAATTTTCCTTCAAATGACGGCATTCCGCCTATCTAAACAATGGGCATGGAATTTGGTTAATTTTCGTTTTTGTAATATAATTAGTTAGAGGGGACCTCAGATGGTGGCGAAAATGGCGAAAAGATGTAATATAAGATAAATCCGGAGCATATAAAAAGGATAAGCTTTCCATGTCATGTAAATACATTTTATTAGATCGTATAGCCTTTTATGAGATTTTGGTTAGGATAAGTCCAGGGTTGCCAGATTGTGACCTATGGGTTATAAATGTAACCCAGACAGGCATTTTGTAACCCAAAAATTTGTAAAATTACTATTGCTGGGTTACACTTTGTAACCCTTTTTTCAATGAAGTGTAACCCAGACAATAAATTTTTGTCACCCAGGTCATAAACCAATATGGCAACCCTGGATAAGTCATACTGAGGTGCATGTGGGCATGTATTTAGGCAAGAAATTTTGTTTTTTTTTTCAAAAGTGTTCCTTGTTGATTCCTCAGGGATCCAGCAATAAAACTTTTTTTTAAATTTTATGCTTGATTAACCACGCTAGCTTTTTTGAAAATTAGCCAATTTTTTTTATAATGACGCCATAGAGCAATTGGTCAAATAGAGACGATAAAACTTCCTCCAATTAGGGCATTTCTTAAAGATCCCTCTTGGAAAATTGGCGACTAGCGTGACTAGCGCATTGCCGAAAATTGGGACTTTATCAAATCTTTACCCCTGGTACGACATGTTGAGGAGGAATGAAAATTTGGGAGGAAGAAAAAAGGAAGATTTTGAAGATTCCGGTTTGTTGATTATTGGAGTCTAAATTTGTATTTATTGTTATGTTATGTTATGTTATATTGTTATGATTTGTTTTAATCAGTTTCTTTTTTAAGGCCTAAGAACCGAGAGACCGAGCTCAAGGGCTTGATCTTCAGCCTTGCTTTGATGCCAAAGATTATTTTAAAAGACTTAAATTTTAGACGGATGCCCAATTTTCTAAGTAACGGCCCTACACGCCCGCTCAGCAATGGTAGACACCAATTAGGCCGTTAGAGGCCCTGAAGATCGAGTTCCCTTTTTTTGAAATTTCCCCTGATTTTGTACCGAAATTACTCCGTTTTTATCGGAATTTCCTATTTTTATCGAAATTTGCCCCCTTTTAAATCGAAAGTTTGAATTTGTTGCTTATAGGCAAAATGAGGAGGGGCGCTTCGGGTAAGTCCCCTCTCCCTGTTCTTGGCAAAATTTGGATGTTTACCCCCTAATTTTGACCTTTTTTAGAAAAGTGACCCCCCATAGATGGGGGTTTGGCTACGCCACTGCCTTCTTTAGAAGATTTAGGTCTTGTCGTTTGTCTAAAAATAGCCAAGTGGCCAAAAATAGCTTGCATTACTTTTTTAGTGTAAAGCTTATTTTCGATGCCAATTTTTACGGTCGATAAAATTCTTCAATAACCAATATTTTAAAGCCATTTTTTACTGGGCGTGAAAAATCGAGATATAAATTTTTGATGATGTTTTTATTATAGAATTCGAATTGCACTTTTAGGTAAAACTTGAGTATCTCCCGACAAATATTCAAAAATATGAAATTCTGGATATTGTTCTTCGCCCTTCTTGCTATTGTCTATCAAGCTTTTTCTATACCCATAGTAAGAAAAGATCTAAATTTTTTTAATCCAAAAATCATAATTTTTTAATTTTAGAACATGGACCCAGAAATGCAAGAACAAGCACTTAGAAGTTTTTATAGGTCTATGTTGATAAAATCAAAAAGAAGTCGTAAGTTAATTTTCACATTTTTCCAAAATTCAACATTTTAATTTTTAACAACAAATTCCAAATTCGCATATTTTAGCTAGCATCGGTCTATCATTGGCAGAATACATGGCCAGTCCCCAAGGCGAAGACAGTTTCCATTTCATACCAGGTGGCAGAAAGTAGAAAGAAAAAGGAAAACAAGAAAATGACAATCTTTAGAAAATCTTTATCCCGTTTTTGAACTTGCTATAATTTCACAACGTTATGCGAATTTTTTAAAAATGGCAAAAATTTAAATTTTTTTCGAAAACAAGATTAAAAAATTGCTAGTGGAAACTTTATTAGGTGGTGTGGCTCGTCTGTATTTATAAATTTTCGTTTTAGTAACTCTTTTAAAACTCTTTTTGTGTATTTTGTCTATATAATTTTATGCTGGTTTTATACAACGAACGTGTATCCATAAAATAAATAAATCAAAGTGCTGTTCAAGTTTTAAATAATTTTACTTTTTTATAAGGCGGTGGGATACTTGCGGACGGACATTTGCGAACGGGACATTTGCGGACGGACATTTGCGGGCGGGACATTTGCGGACGGACATTTGCGGATGAAACGTTTGAAAAATTCAAATTTTTCGTCCGCAAGTATCATGACACCGCCTCCTCGATGGACTAGCCGAGAAAAGCAACGCTTTTCCTTGCGCAGATCGCGCCAATAGTAGCGGTAACCATCTGGTCCATCGAGATTAAACTTCTTCTCGTCACTCCAGATTTTCTGAACGGCGAAATGAATTGATTGATTAACCCCAAAAACATCATCAATGGTTTTTCTGATAAAATCTAACAGGAATTGACTTTGAAATATGGTTTTAATTCATAATAATCGGCTGCTCGTGAGCTCTCTTTCTTATATAAACTTGGTCAGAGCCTTAATACGCTGGCTAACTTTTTTTCGCCTAAAAATGTTTAGTTTTTAAACTAAAATCTGCCTAAAATTTTGTCCTATTCCAAAAAAGTATGTCCCGACTCTGGGAAAAATCATCTATGGGGTCTATGGGACCCCCCCCCCCTCCTGGCCAAGGAATCAAAATATGCGAATTATAAAAGTGGCTCCAAATCGACTAATTTTTGGTACTCGGAGGTTTTTAGGCATGGGGAACATGAATCCGAAGAAATTTTTCAATTTTGACCTCACGGGGCACCCCTACCGAAGAAGGGTAATATTAAAAACCTAGAGGCCAAAAAATTTTCGCGAAGCTGAGCGCCGCAGGTAATCACTCGGGGCATGAGGCCGAGTGCCGCAGGCAATCGCTCGGAACGCAAGGCCGAATGCCGCAGGAAATCACTCGGAACGCGAGGCCTACTGCTTTGTGCTTTACATTTTGGTTAACAAAAGAACATTCTTTTATTTCAATTTTTCAATTTTATGCCGTAAAAATTTTCAAATTTTAGCCATTTAACAATGCACATGGATAAGTCTATGCTTTTGCTATTAGTGCTTTTCTTTAAAGCTTACTCAGCTGATTTGTTCTGTCAAGACAAGGGATTCTATTATTGTGGCAAAGATGGCCAAGATAAGTGCATTCCTAATGAATGGGTCTGTGACTTGTTGACGACTGTCCTAATGCCAAGTTAATTTTTTATGAATGAATTTATTTACATGTCGAGCACGTGATAAAATAAACAATAATAATATCCTAAAACAGCAACGAGTCATACAATAAGCATACCATAAAACAGCATTTAGGTCATAATAAACATGAAAGATCGAACTTTTTAATATAATCGATAATTGAGGTAGTGGCAATAATACATAATGGGTCGGAAGTTTCAGATATAATTTTACGTACACGAGAAAAGAAAAAATTGATGCTAGCATTTTATAACGTAAAATTATATTTTTTATAGTCATAATAATAATACAATCAGGGTAGAACGTTAGCAAAAATTTTTCGTTATCGTTATTCGTTATCCTTACGAAAACCACACCATATGGGCCCAGGACCAGATGTACAGTAGATTTTGCCTTTTTTTCTTTGGTCGTTACCAATAGAAGATGGTTCTCTTTCTAAAAATATTAAAGTTATTATACATGTCATTCCACCTACTTTCTCGATTCTGGGACCAATCGGCGTTCACATAGTTACAAATCCCAGCAACACATCCATTTGACACGTCTCCTATCGGAAGTGCTTGTAGTTGAAGAAAAGCAACGGCAACAATTACTAGAAGAATGTAAATCTTCATACTGTTACCAATAGAAAATTATATGATGAAATAGAAACTTCAGACACAATCTCGAATATTCCCTTGCTTGGAGAAAGGATATCTGTGTAGTTTTTTGGATTGTATTTATATAGATATCTAGCCAATTGTTTGAACTATTTTATTCGCTTTCTTGACTCAACATTTCTCATCAAAACTCGAATTTATCATTTTTCAAAAAATTTATTGTTTTGATATGGAAAAATTTATTTTTGTGTCCATATTAATCGTCATCCAAAAGACGACCATTCTTCATATCAATTTTTTAAATCGACAATAGACTAGTTATGAATAATTCTGATTCAAAATTAAAACAGCAATATAAATAGAGGTAATAATTTCAGAATAATCATTGGGCTTTAGACCTTGTCCTATAGCTTTAGATTTCTTATTTTGTCAAATATTTTTATTCTTCTTTGAAAAAATTAAAATATATTTTAAAAACTGATTTAATACTGTGCCAAGGGGAAAAATCGAATTTTCAAAAACAAAAAATTCAAAAACGAATTTCTGACAAATTTTGAATTGAGTTCAAGCCCTTATAACTTTTTTATTTTTCGATCATTCTTCGAGATCCATTAATTTGGGGTTGTGATCAATCCAGCGAGTTTTAATAGCATTTTGCGAAATCCTCTTTCTCTTTGATACAGTTGGCATTATATATTTATATTTTCTCGACTCTATTTATAAATCTAAAATAGAAGCAAAAATAAAATAGAACTATTTTTACAAAAATGCAATAACAAAGAATACAAGTTGTTAATAGCCAATTGTTGAATCACAAATATAACAAGAAATTAGCCGTTTTGATAATAAAAAGTTGATTTTTTTGTTCAAATAATTGGGAGAATCTAAAATAGAATCAAAAGACGATTGTTGGAAGTCAAAATCGGTCTCAAAATCCACTTTTTGGGCTCAAAAAGTTACTAAAAACAAAGTCAATTTTGGAAATTTTAGGACAAGTTTACCAAAAAAAGCTTTACATCACGATAATTTTCGCTGTTTCGGCTACAACATACAAAAAAATTATCGAACAACCATTTAGCTGTAAAAATTGATCACCATTTGAAGTTTGTATACAAAATTTGAAAACTTTGAAAATTTTCAATAAAAAAGTTGAAAATTTTGTTTGCCAGATTTTCGTGCTAATTTACAAAATAATTCAAATTGAATTTTTTCAAGTTTTCAATTTGTAAGACGATATAACTCGAGCGGACGACGACTATAATTTTCTTTATATAAAGTTTCCTATTTTGTAGTATGTATTTTGATGACTAAAATTAGGTCAAATATAAGTGCTATCTATTGATCGTTTTTTGTATTTTCATAAAGAAATTTTTAAAAGATTATTATTTAAATGTCATTAACTATTTTTAATTCGGCCGAAGATCTAAATCTAGCGTATAAATTAACTAAATATACTCCAGAATTTCTCTATATACATCACTCAATCAAGGCAAAGTTGGAAAACTCGTTCCCTCAAGCTAATTTTTATATAGTTTTATATGAGAATAATCATGGGGAAAAATTATGGCTTGTTTTAAGGACAAATGAGCATGGAAGGTAGTTTTTCGAGTTTTCTAGACGCTGAACAATAATCTACCATGTTTTATCCTAAAGTTAAAGGACCAATCCAGTAAGTTACAATCATATGAAAAAATGATATATTCGGAATTTCAAACGCAATTATCTCAAAAACTACAACGATTCAAAACTTGCCGTAAAAACAAAAAATGCTTTATTTTTCATGATCTTTCCGAATATATTATTTTCATATGGTTGTAACTGACTGGACTGGTCCTTTAAAGTCAAAATGGATAATAGTTTTTGAGTCTTTTTAGAGGTACAGGGTGGTCCAGAATGACATTCTTAATAAGAAAATTCAATATTTCAGCGAGCTTAAAAGATTTTTACTCGCGGTTTTTTGTATGTTGCTATGGGTGTCTAGATATTTTTTTAAAATATTTTTAAGATTTTTGAATAAGTCTGTGTATTGAAGCGAAAACCTAAATTTTTTCCTTAAGGAATTTTTGAAAATAACAATGCCATCTTGTAGAGAGCATCGAAAAACGATATTACCCGAATTTTTGTGAAAATCGGAGATATTCTTCTCGAGAAAATTCAATTCAAAGTTTGCTAAAAAATAGCACAAATTAACAGTAAAATATGCAATTTTCGACCATTTTTAACTTTGAATTGAATTTTCTCGAAAAGGGTATCTTCGATTTTCACAAAAATTGGGGTATTACAGTTTTTATATGTGCTCTACAAGATTGCATTGTTATTCTCAAAAATTCCTTAAGAAAAAATTCAGGTTTTCGCTTCAATACACAGACTTATTCAAAAATCTTAAAAATATTTTTTTAAATATCTCAACGCCTATAGTAACATACAAAAAAACGCGAGTAAAAATCTTTTAAGCTTGCCGAAATATTGACTTTACTTATTAAAGATGTCAATGCTGGATCAATCCTCTAGGGATAACTTCCAGCGATCAAAATCAACAAATTCTTTCAGATTCGAGTTTTCCATGTCGTAAACCCCTTGAGGTCGCATTGAAAAAGACTTTTTTTAGACAGTACATTCAGCTTATGTCTGAAATATTGATTGAATTTGAAACAAATGAAATTTATGAAGCTCTTATGCAATGTTCAGAAAAGCTTCCCAATCTTTTCAAAAATGAGCATGTTCCCAACTTCATATCAAAATTATCATATGTCGAAGCAGTATGTACAGGGTGTCCTAAAAAAGTGGAATTTTTGTGATTGTTTCATGAACTTTGGACCCAAAAATTTGTTTTCTAAAAATGACCCGTACGGATACTTTTATGCGAGGAATCGTTTACGTGCATTCCCGAACCCTGAAAACGCTTCCCTGACCCTGATTCAGGGAAAAATTGTGTTTTTGAAGCGAAAATCTTTTAGAAAAAATACCTAGACTTTTGATGCGGCGAATCGATGAGGAATTTGATGCGGGAAATCGATTGTACATACTCCAGAAGCATGAAAAAGGCATAGACAAGAACGGGATGGAACAATCGTTCAAACAACACATGAACGGAACGAAAATATTGCTTGTTCCCTTCATCGCCCAGATCTTGTCGTCTCGTTTTTGTGTTCCATTTTTATTCGTCCCATTATTGTGTATGTCGTGAAAACGCTTCCTTGACCCTGATCCAGAGTAGCGTGTTGAAACGAAAATGAAGAAAATTCGGATCTCTTGCTCCTCGAAGTTGATTAGCACCGTGATATTTCCAAATTCGCATTGGAGTCCGACCAAGGCTCAACAAAGTTTGAAACTCTGGAAAATCTTCTTCCACAAAAACTACCATCTATAGCTGCAACAAATGTTCAAACAAATGAAATAAAAAATACAAACAAATTGTTTAAAAAATGAAATTAAACAGAAATTCAACAATTGAAAAGTTATCCGATCAAAATCCGAATTTTTTCATTTTCGCATCAATACGCTACTCTGAATCAGGGTTAAGGAAGCACTTTCACACTTTGGTAGTGCGCGCAATTGATTCCCCGCACCAAATTACCCCAATGGGTTCATTTTAGACCAAAATTCATGAAAAAATCACGAAAATTTCACTTTTTTGGGACACCCTGAAATTGATTTTTATTTACACTTGTCTAAAAAACAATTTAAGTACAAAAAATGGTTAAAACACTTTATGAAAAAGGATTATGATTTCCATATTTATCGAACATATGCGTTTCATATGGCAGAAAGTCAAAAAGATTCTTTGATGAAGTTAAATATTGATTTACCCATTGGATATCATTTTTCTGAAGCCGCTCTTGAAGAAGATGCTAAAGTCATAACAGATCTTTCAGATTCGGTAACGAAGCAGAGTCATCAAGATTTTTTACATAATAGGTAGAAAACTTATTAAAAAGCCAAATTTTAGCTTTCAACAACCAAATTTTATGGGAAAAACTTTATTTTTTTTAAACTGAATAACTTTAAATTTGAAGCGGGGTTCGAATCCGAGACTATAAACTGCAAATCCTATCACACTACCCACTCGGCTATCATGGTTCGCAAATGCGCGCAATCCCTCGCCTAGAAAAACCCCAGATGAGTCATTTTCGTAAAGATTCAACTCAACCCTCAAAAATACCTTACTTATGGAGAACCTTACTTATTTTTCTTGGAAATGATCCCTCTAGGGGTAAAAACATGCGAGGAATCCGAATTTGACATTTTCAAAGCGAAGAAACGCTTTCCTGATTCAGGGAAAGCGTATTGTGTATTGAAGCGAAAAGTCCTAAAAATACAATTTTTGTCTAAAAAAGAAGCATTTTTCGCTTCGAAAATGTCAAATTCGGATTCTTCGCATGTTTTTGGCACTAGGACCCTCGTTACAGTTACAGGCTCTCGTTACGGGCGCTCGTTATCGAGCACGCTCATCACGACCTCTCGTTACAGAAACGCTAAAAATTCAATTTTTTCATACACAAAAATTGAAAAAAGTTGTTTATG
>JAQGCP010002647.1:0-10087 GCA_034699885.1 Acrobeloides thornei | reverse complement strand
GTTTATCACTTTTTGGTAAACTGTCGGCTACTATACTTAGCAAAACAGTCAAAGCAAAAAATGTAGCAATGCCTTTATTAACCTAAAAAATCATTTATATAAAAGTTTCAAAATATAATTTCTGGGGGACCGAGCGGAGGAGACGTGTTCTTGTAGCTTCTTGTGGAGCGCCTCAAGTGGGGTAAAAGCTGTCGGAAAGTAAATGTCTAAAAACAGTGATTTCAAAATTTACATCTTCTTCAGTCGACGTTCCCGGAGCAAATATCCCAAGAATGCTAAGTGCCATGGTTAAAAACGTCGGCACCACAATCACCCCAATATAGTAAGAAGAGCGTCGTTCAATTTGAAACACATAAAAGTACTATAAAATTGTAAGAAAAAATAAGTAAACAATTGATACAGTCAAACCTTCGTTTAATGACAGCGACCACGCAGGGATGCCGGCGGGAAAATTTAGTATATAGCAAGTCGATTTCTTTATATACCAAATTTTTCCGCCGGCATCCCTGCGTGGTCGTTATGTCCCCCGTCAGGTGTCATAAAACAGAGGTTTGACTGTATGAGTAATTCTTACAACTGCCCTTTCTGCTCCATTATCCAAAAGTTTGTCATAATATAATGTTGCATTCGTGACATCGAATTCCATATTACCCTAAAGATTTCCGATTTTTACTCATCTAAATATACTACTTCAAAATAAGAGTCTGCATCTGGTTGAAGTATATTCACATCCATTTCAGATCTAGTCAATGTAGGAGATTCCAAGGAAATTGTGCAAAATTGAGTATCAAAAGGAAACTAGAAAGATTTCTAAAGCTTAACAACAACTCAATTTACTCGTTCAATGGCAATTTTGCAATTACAGCTAAGATATTGGGGATGTAGCAATCGAATTAAACCATTGTAATTGAGCTAAATTCATGGTAGAGATATTTGTGTAATTTGAGTAAAATTACCCGGACTTCTAGAGAGTTTTCATTCATAATTTCTTCTATGGACATGCTAAAAATTTGTAGAGCTTTTTTTATAGAACCCGGTGAAAGATTGTTCAAACACGCCGGTGGTGGAGGGGGATCCCGACCCTCAAAAATGGGTCAAAACTAAAGGGAGAGGGTCTTTTAAAACGGTTTTTCTCGGGGCCCTTAAAGTCTTTTGATCTAATTCAAAAAGTAATCGTTAGAGGAATACTTGGGGCACAATCGATTAGATTTTTGTATAAATCTGCCTTATTCTCAATTTTCTACTGCATTTTGAAGTTGGGGGTTTTAAATTTTTGTATATTGAAACGAAAATCCGTGTTTCAGAAACGCATTCATTAAAAACAATAAATACCTGTTATAAACAGATGCTCTGGGTAGCCAAAGTAGATTAGCTAGTATAGCAATATTAGTAATATTATTATACTGTTGAGGGTCCCATGCCAGTCTAGGATCAACCCATCTCTAAAATTGTCAAAAAATTGTTTAAAAAAAAATTATGTACTAGGTCATGATAGACAACGGAGTCAAATAGTTGATTGTTTGTGTCCTGAAAAATGGTTGTTATTGTTTTTTAAATCCTATTAGTTGATCAAAACTAACCAATGTTATTAAAAATCCTTGTTTAAGAGTTGTATTCACAATAACTGCAAGATCATTGTTAGCAAATGGTCGCACTCTTTTATCGTAATATTGAAAAAGGTCTTTAAGCAAATTTTCTACCGTTCCTAAACAACATTTACAGGGTAGTAAAAAAATCGATATTAAAAAATCTTTCAATGGCATTTTTGACTAAAAAGACCTTCCCCTCTCCCACCTTGCCTATATGTTTACAACCCTAACCCTGTATTTTAAGGCCTGCCCCCAAAAATTGTTGGGTGGGGCAGTGGCAGTTATAGAGGGGCATACATTACCAACGGGGGGGGGGGGACTGTCCCCCCTTCATGTAACTAGCATCGAGCCAAAAGTTAAAGATTCATATAGCCTCGGAGTGGCAAAGCTGAGTTGAGAATTTGAATCCAAGTCTCGTATAGCCGAGCCTCGGGATATAACCCAAAACATAAAAGTTATATAACATTTTTCCCGTACTCCGTACCAGCCTCGCGAAAATGAGTGCCTGACCTTTTTTTGATCGACACCTTATAGCCTCGAGGTAGTTTGTCCCCCCTCCTTATTCATGTATGTATAGGGGAGACTAGGACAGGGGGGAGGCGGCCCCCAAAATCAAAAAAATTGAAAAATTTGGCACATTTTGAGGTTTGCCTCTGTAACCTCTGTAAAAAAAAATAGGCTATGCTGAACAGTTGTTATTCGGCTCTCTTGGAGAGCCGCTCCTTGCTAGTCAGGTTGTAATTTTGTAACACTAATAAATAGTTGCTAGACCTTTTCCCTAATACACAATAGGGACTAGAGCTCCCAGGTAACCGTTACCATACTAGGTTACACCCCCTAACTTTTGCTATTTTTTGAAGTCGCTCGCCCCCAAACCCGGCTAAAACCTTCCTGTGTATGGGAGTACCTAGCTAGCATAAAAACATACCATTTTTATCTGTAAAAATTTTCGAATAACCAACCATATCGGATATATTCATAGTGGCATTATTAACCAGAGTTGGTATTTGGCATTTTACACCACTAGTAATGAAAACCAAAAAAGCTGTTAAAGTTGTCAAAAACTTCATGAAAAGCATATGTACTTTAAAATTGAGCTATTCTATAGTCACGTTCACACGTTTTATATAAACCTTTTGTCATTTGTTTCTATTCATTTTCTATCTATGCCTACGCCCTTTTAACAATACTATCTATATTGAACTTGGGTGCTTAGAAAAACAGAATGAATTAAGTAAATAAAATGAATTGTTACCGGAAAATTTTTTGTTTTACAATGTGATTTGGATGGCGGTAATCAAACACTAAACTACTCAGCTAGATGTAGATAGAAAAACCCGGAAATCAAAAGGTCAAATTCAAATCAACTTTTCTATTGTTCTATAAAGTCATCATTACTCAAAATAAAATGAAAACTTTATTCATAGCACAAATCATAAAGATACATGGCGGAGGGGGACAGGGTAGAATTTATGCTAAACCCCACTTCCTTGCCCACCTCGGCACGACCACTCTCACCCGGTGGCAGACATACTCAATCCCAACTTGTTGGACTATGGTGGCTACTTTTGGGACAATATTTGCGGCGGTTGCATCAGCATAGGTCTTAAGAGGAAGATTTTGCGTGATAGCGTCCACTTGGTGTTAATTTTAACAAAAACTTGAATTGGAGCTTCCATTAGTTTATCAAATTTAGCTTCAACAAAATTAAGCTTGTTGGTGAGATTTTCTTTTATCTGGACGATATGAGATTTGATGGTTATGCGTACAAAATATCTCTTTTTTGCGGCCACAAGTAGATGTATGTTATTGTACAACTGATTTGTGCAACTTAGCAACTGAACACAAATTCACTGTAACTTTTCTTTTCCCCATTTTCTTTGTAATCTATGCAATGTGGAATAAACTTTATTAAAACTCAGTTTTCATATCAAATGTATACCATAACTAGGATTGCACGAAATTTGAAATATTTCAAAATGCTGATTTCAAGACTTTGAACCGTCACCAAAAATCAAGGATATTGAGTTGAGCCAAAAAATTTTTGTAGGTTGTAGTTAATGAATTCTAGTTTCTAAAAAATAAAATATTTCAATGGGTCTTCGTGAAAATTTTAATTTATTTCAATTTTTGAAATATTTCAATAAAAGGAAATATTTACCAACAAAATGAAATATATTAAAATTCTCAAAATTTTTCACGAAGACCCATTGAAATATCTTATTTTTTAGAAACCAGAATTCACCTATAACCTACAAAAATTTGTTGACTCAACTCAATGTCCTTGATTTTTGGTGGCGGTTCAAAGTTTTGAAAAAATTTTGAAATATTTCAAACTTCGTGCTGCAACCCCAACCATAACCGTTCATTAAAGGCACAACGTAAATCAAAAATAGTAGAGTATACAAAATTTACCGTTAAAAATATTTTTTAAATTTCTATTTAAAAATGATAGGTAAAAACCTGACTCATCTGAACATTGCAAAAATAAATCTATACGATCAACAAGAAAAACCACAGAAAGCGTTATTATGAAATTTGTAGGATACTCTACTTTGTCTATAAAATGTAACAAGGACATAATTTTTGGGTCGGATTGGAAGCGGGACACTTTTGACGACCTTTTTTGGAAATTTTTATCGTCGAAAAATGAGATTGGATGAAAATTTGATTTTTTCAAATTTCGTTTTATGTTGAAATAGAAATTTGATGTTGAATCCGAAATTTCGAAATCGATATTTCGTGGCATCACTAGGAACAACCCCGTGTCCCCTCCTATAATTACGCCCTTGAAATGTAATAAGAAATATTCTATTTTATAATTCAATTCAAAAGACTGTTAAGCACAATTTGGTACTAGTTCGGAACAGAGGACGCACTTTTAGAAAAAAATTTTTGAAAATCACCATGTTAGGGGTAATTTTATGCGCTGAATTCGAAAATCGCACTCCCGAAGGTCGAAAATGGTTTCTTGGCTATTTTATGAGATTAATAGGCATGTGAATCTTGTTTTAAAATGTGGCCTTAAGGAGGACATTTGGAATCAGAAAAGTGATTCCAGCTCACAAGGGACGTTTTAGACATGTAAAATCGATTTTTTTTTCTAATTTTGGCAGGAAGTTGTTGGAATACTTTACTTGCTATAAATATATTTTTGGTTTGAGTGTATGAAGCTATGTTGCGGAAACTTTTCGAAAAAAAATTTTTTTTGAAAAGTGAGTCGTCCTCTGTTCCGAACTAGTACTCATAATTTTAATCTTAGAATATTGCCTCAATTAAAAAAAAAATTAGTCACAAAATAGTCACATCAATTAAAGTGAATCATAGTTTTTTTTGGCATTAAAAAGCTAACAATAATTTACAAGATATAGCTGCATATTCAGGCTTATGATAAAAATTGGAGATTCTATCACCTGGTTTCAATTCTTCAATCCGAGCGCGAGTCCATCATTTCCGTTTTCTTAATCAATTCTTCACAAATTTGCGCTAATTCGGAGTTTTCTTTCGTCTAAACAAGATCCCATATAAAAAGTTAAAAACCTTCAAAAATTACCTTAGAGTCAAGTGTTGCTTGTAGCGCAGTTACTTGGGCTTCTTTTTGCTTCAGACCAAGACGCAGGCCAAGAGTGTCTTCATCGTGCTGCTTTATAAGTCGAGCAATTTCTGTATTTGCTCTAAAAATTACTAATTTGAAATTTTTTGTCTTTTTATGATTTTTATTAGCTGTTCCAGTTCCTGACCAGCAGACCTGTTGGTGGTTCTCCTCCATTTCTGGGGAGTCTGGCTACGCAAATCATACTGGCCAAACTCAAATACTCAAAACTACAGGGTGTTCAAAAAAACCGCCATTTGATCATTTTTTGACCAAAATTCGATTTTTATCGTCAAAAATGACCAAATGGCGGTTTGTTTTTGGAACACCCTGTACCATAAATGGCTTACTTCTTTAATTGATCGTGTGCATGATCTCTGAGCTCATAATAGCGATTGACAATTTCTTCCTTAGTCTTAGCAAGGCTTTCGATGCGTTCCTTTAATGCTTCTTCGTTCTAAAAAATGTGATAAAATTCTGAAAACATCATTTCGCACTAAAAACGAGATGGATTTTTGAGATTTCAAGGCCCATAATTCCTCACATTCATCGAGTTTCGGAATAATTCTTTTAAGCCAAAATTCGATTTTTGAGAAAAAAATTCATTTCTTGAGCAAAAATTTCTTATAACCCCGTAGCGATCATCAAAATTGGTGCATTTTGGACCGAGATACAAGCATTTCAATTGTGGAACACGATTTTACGTTAAATTTCTATTAAAAAAATCATGCCCAAAATTGAAATGCTCGTATCTCGGCCAAAACGCCACCGATTTTGATGATCGACCACGAAAACGATAGCTAAACGACTATATTTTAAGGGCTCAAAAGAATTATTCCGACGACTGTGAAGAGTTATGGGCCTTGAAAGCTCCCTATTTTTAATGCAAAATGACGTTTTCAGAAAAGGCCTTAAATGAGTTCGCCGGCCAAAACTTTTGTTTTTATCATACTCGGGGACCCAAAAAACAAATTCTGACAAAAAGAAATTGAGTCAAAACTTTTTCCCTACTTAGTTCTGAGATGGATATATATTTTTGCACAGTAGAAAAACAGTGTTTTCGGTAAAAATTTCTATTACTTGCTGTCAAAACAATAATTTTTTTTGCTAAACAACATATCTTTTTAGCATTCTAATCTTTCTATTAAAAAAGATTCCAAATCTTCTTTTCAATTATAAGGACCGAAAACCCAAAAAAAACGAGTGGATTTATACTTTTTTGTATGAAGTGTATAAATAAACTCACTGTTTTAAGATTCGTGCAATTTTCACGCATTTTCTCGTAACGCTTAAAGAGTTCTGAATAATTGTTTTCCAATGAATTCAAATCGTCGCGCAGAGAATCCCGTTCTTGTACCAGCTGGTGTTGTTGTGGCGATTTTCGAGTCAATTGGCTGTTCATCGAATTCTGCATAGACATAGTTGGCACGGCACCATCTGGCGAAACAACAGACTTGATGTCTAAAAAAAGTAATCCATTTAAGAAACGTCTGTAAATGACCTACCAATTCCACGTTGACGGCATGTGTCCAAGAACTTCTCCGCTTTTGAGGATACTTCATTCGCAGCACGAAGCTTTAGATTGCAGATATTCAGATCTGCACGGAAACGATTTTCTGTCTATAAACGGCAAATTAGTTAAATATAGGGTGTTCCAAAAAACCGCTAGTTGATCATTTTTTGGCGAAAATTTGTCAAAAAATTCGTCAAAAATCAAAAAATTTCTTCAAAATCGAAAAATTCGTAAAAAAAACAAGTGACAAATTGTTCGATTTTTGACAAAGTTCAACAACCAGCTACTGTAAGATTTTAAGATTAATCTTTAGGGTTCCAAAAAACTGCCATTTGGTGAAAATTTTTCAAAAAATTATTTCTTAAAAATGACTCATTCGGGGTATTTTTATGCGAGAAATCGATTGCGCGCATCGAAAACCCTTGAAAACGCCCCCAGACCATGAAATATCCTATTTTCGTATTTTCAAATAGGAATTTACTAAAAATAACTGAAAAATACGAAAACTGATATTTCATGGCCTGGAAAGCGTTTTCAAGGGTTTTCGATGCATAAAATCGATTTCTCGCATAAATACCCCTAAATGAGTCATTTTGAAGAGAAATATTTTTGGAAAATTTTCGCTAAAAAATGGCCAAATTGCGCTTTTTTCTTTGGAACACCGTGTAAATTTCAGAGAAACTTACTTCAATCAATTGGGCATTAAATTCAAGTTCCTTTGAATAAAATAAAGCAGTCATTCGGCGTTCAAGTTCTGTTATTGGATCTTGTATATCTTTCATCTAAATTCGAACTCATTTTGGGAGTAACTAAGGGGTGCCAGATTTTGAAATTCGCATAATTAATCGAGTTCAATTTGGAATGTAAAAGTAACGAATCTTCAAAAAATTTCTTCAAAAAACCTCTGCAAAAAATGGAATTTGTTGACAAAATCAAATTTTTGTCAAAAAATCGAAATTGTTGGCAAAATCGAATTTAAGGTAATAATCGAATTTTTGGCTAAAAATTGAATTGAAATTTTTCAGCAGGGGGTGGTTTGTGAAGAAATTTACTTTTACGGTTCAACTTGAAATTAATTATGCGAATTTCACAATTCTAGCACCTCTGGAGTAACCCCTTTATCGCATCTATTCGAAATTGGATCAAAATAGTAATAGACTGAAAAAAATACTTTTTTTACCACCCAACCCTCCATTTCTTTACCACACCGTACATGTGTATCAGAAATCAAATAGAATTTTTTTAAATGCTTGTTTTAAAACTGAAAATGCACAGGAAATGAAAATTTTTGATGAAAAAATGGTCTTCACATACCTCACGAATTTCATTGAATGCCTTTTTGATTTCTGAAATTGAAGAGTTTTCCACCACAACGGTATCTCGGCGAACATGGTGACGCTCTTGTTCGGAACTAAAATACAACTATAAAGAAATTGAATACGAAATTATCACCAAAGTAGATTACCCAATATCCAAGGGCGTAACTGTAAGATGTAAAACGGGAGTGTTTTCCCAAGCAAAAAGTTAAAAAAATTCCGGACTTAGTGGAGCAGGGGGATCACCCCAGGGTTAAAAATTTAAAAAAATTTTTAATCCTAATGGTCAAAAAGATTACCTTGATGTATCTCTGCTTTTATCGGAATTTAAGCTTGGCTCTTCAGAATTAATGATAGAACTTTGAGCGGATAGTGCTGATGCAACGACATCATCATTGTTTTCAGATTTTATTCTTGCTTCTGGCAATCCAGGTCGCGTTTGGCGCTTAGAAATCATCAGTGTACGAGAATTTACTCTTTAAAAAATATTATTATAACGTTTAAAAAATCCTACTCATGTTTAGCCCGAAGCTGTTTTTCGTTTTGTTGTGGAGTTTCCATGCCTGAAAATAATATTGAAAATTTTGGCACTTATACACAATCCCCCAGGGGACGAAAAGGTGCCATCACCAAGAGTGGATCACCCAAATCACCCACTGCGTGAATCACCTATCACCCACTAGTGGGTGATTCACCCATGAGTGATAGGTGATGCCGCCCACTGGGTGATGGGTGGGTGAATTTTGGGTGCTATCACCCACTTTTTCGCCCCCTGGTCGCCACAAATGAGCGCAAATAATTTCGACGACGTCAAGACGCGCGCAAATTGGTTTCTGTCGAGACGAAACTTCTTGCGTTCGAGACGATTCCCGGCGGGTTGGAGTCATTTGCCGCAAATGATTTGCGCACGGACATTTGCGCATCTAACATTTACGTATGCGACATTTGTACAGCGTCATTTGCACATATACACCTGTGTATCGACATTTGCGCACGGAGGGCCTCCACTAATTCGTCTCGAAATTTTGGCAGCACTAATTGCCGCACTAATGCAAGTTAGGGAGCACTAATTGCAATTAGTGCTCGTCTCGACGCTTTTTTAAATTGCGAATATCTTTTCAGGATAAACGAATTTTCGAATGTCGTCTTTTACATTTTTATGCATCTTGTGGGCTATAAATTTGCTGAAGACCACATACGATAATTCATTGACCCTGAAGAATAAAACCGTCTCAAGTATTTTCTGCAAATATTCGAATTTTCATATATGCCTGATTCAATGTAAAAATGTTAATTGAAACGATTTTATTGATATTATCAATATTTCACGAATTATATTCGTGTTATATCAACACGAATGATGTAAACGTGAAAATTAGCATACGCAATATCAAGATGGAACGATATCCTTAAAAGCTTAAAAACGGGAAACGCTAAAAATATACTAATGCCGTTATTGGGTATAAAAATGTGATTTTTAAAGAGAATTTATATTAGGTTGTTCAATAATTTTTCGGATTTTTTACATAAATTTTTTATCTGAAAATTTTTTTCTAAAATTTTCTCAAAATGACCCATATAGGGGGGTAATTTTATGCGGTTGCACGCATTCTGATGCGTGAAGTTGCTTGTTTGACACTAGCTCAGAGAACGGGGTAGGTGTATTGAAACGAAAATTAACTAAAATTCGGATCTTCGCCAGAAAATCAACTATCTAGGAGTTTTTTCTAGGCGGTGAATCGATTACACGCATTTTCAAATCATTAAAAAATTTCCCTGACATTTATTTAAGCGATTTTCGTCATGAAACCTCTTTAGCGTAGTATATCCATGTTACGAAAATCGCTTAAATAAGTGTCAGGGGAATTCTTTAATGATTTGAAAATGCGCGTAATCGATTCCCCGCATAAAATGGCACTAGGAGTTTCCTTACGCTTACAGAACAATGCCTTTACGATAATTTGCCTACAATGGAAATGTCCTTACGGAAGTATCCTTTTGACAATTTGCGTACAAAACACATGTTATTACACCTGTTATGCTGGCAATTGCCAGCATGTAAAAAATCCGGAAAATT
>JAQGCP010002646.1:0-10088 GCA_034699885.1 Acrobeloides thornei | reverse complement strand
TCCACCACCGGAACTGCCCGAAATAGCGGAAGCCAATAAGTTAGTATTCCCCGGAGTCTACGACTATGACTCAAATGGCGAACATGGGAAAGACGTTAATAAGCCGAATCCTAAAATCTATGACTATGACCCAAACCATTTTATCTATATTGATATTATTGAATCAGGTCGACATATTGTCAAGGAATTCCACTACCACAACGTACCACTGTTGGTCAAAATGGCCGTGAAAACCATCCGCATCCCAAAAAATCGCTACGATGATGAAAGAAAGAATAAAATTAGAAGTCTCACGCAAGAGATCACCACTTTCCGCACGCTTTCACATCACCCTAGCATAGTGAACTTCTATGGGTTGTGTTTTGACAATGACGAGGCGATGATTTGTATGGAACTGATGGACATGTCCCTTTATGATCTATATTTGACGGTGCATGACACAAATAGCGTGTTCCCGGAGAAAATTCTCGGCTATATCGCAATTCAGATTTTGAAGGCGCTTGGGTTTTGTAAGTCCAAGAACATCATACACCGTGATGTGAAACCAAAAAATATACTGTTAAATTCAAATGGTGAAGTTAAACTGTGTGATTTTGGTGATTCTCGGATTCTCAAAGGTAAATTTGGTCATAATTCACGCAATGCACGCAATAGATTTTTCGCATAAAACCACTACAGAGTTATTTTGATGGAAATTTAAAAACTTTTGAAACGTACCGAGCGCATATCGTCTTTCAAAGCGTGGACGTGCATGGCATCATGCATGGACGTGCATAGCATCCCTGCATGGACGTGCATGGCATCCCTGGGTGGTCGTGCATAGATTATAAATGTCATGATTGAATTCTCCATGGTCGAAAACCTTGTTGTAGTCAAAATTAGCGCATTTGTCCATTGAAAAGGCAAAAAAACAATACTTTGTTTTCTCTCTCATAATCTTTAATGAAAAGGGGGGGGGGGGAGATCCCCTATAAAAAATTAACCATGGGAGGTGGACTCATGATTGACCCCTCCTTTTTGCTCCTCTCACCATCCTCTACATCGTTGTATAGTTTAGTAACGATTTGGAGTTCACCATAAAAAAATCGCCTGTACACACAAATGCTTTATAAATAAGGATTGCACAAAATCCCAGTTTTTATACCAACCTATATATAAAAGTAGAATTTAGACTCATTGGCAAGCACTTTTGTTGGAACAATCGCCTATTGGCCACCGGAGAGGTTCTCTTCGAACACCGAAATAAACGACGGAAACTTGAAAAAGTTTGACGTGCGTTCGGATATCTGGAGTTTCGGCATAACCCTGGCCGAGACCGCCTATGGAGGTCTGCCTTTTCTCGCTAAAAATGATCAATCTATCATGCACGACAACCGCCATGAAAATATTGTCACTTTACAACATTGTATTATGAACGCCAATTCGGAGGAGCTAATAAAACGCTGTTTCGGCGAGAAATATTCGAGAGATTTTGTCGACTTTGTTAACTCGTGCCTGGAGACATTGGAGAAGCGGCCGAAATATGACAAGCTGATGGAGACGGAGTTCTACTCACGATTTATACAAGAGAATGTTAAGCAAGAGGATATGGCGAATTTTATTAAGCAGTTTGATCAAGTAAGGGTTTCAATAAAAAGGTTGTTTATTGAAACGATTAATCAAACATAAAATTCAAACTTTTCTGGGTACTTATGAACTATCCCCTCTGGGGGGAGGGGGGTTCTGCATAAATTTATGCAGAATCTCCCTTCCCAAGCTGAAAAAAAGGCTTTGGTTTATGATTAGGGTTAGGCTTTGGTTTAGGCTTAGCCTAAGCCTTAGGCTAAGCCTAAGTCCTAAAGCTAAGACCTAAGCCTAAGGACTAAGTCCTAAGCCTAAGTCCTAAGGTTTAAGCCTAAGGCCCAAGTCTAAGGTCTAAGCCTAAGCCTTAGGCTAGGCCTAGACCTAGGCCTAGGCCTAAGTCTAATCATAAACCAAAGCATAAGCCTTTTTTCAGCTTGGAGGGGGGAAGGGATTTTGAATAAATTTATGCAGAATCCCCCCCCCCCTCCCCTTTATTGGGAGGGGGATAGTGCATAAGTACCCTTTTCTGTTTTTTTATCGATATTTTGTGGGAAATATTAGTTTTTTATATTCTCAACTTTTCATTGCAAATTTTAGGACGATATGGATGAAGGAGAAAACAATCCAGAGGCCCAATGAATAAATTGAAACTTTTTTGTTTTTTATGATGAACCTATACTGATTGTATTTTTTAACATTAGCCTATAAATTTTTTGACTATCTCGTTCCTGTTATTTTTCTAGATTGATCACAGGTTTCTGCAAAATCTTTTGAAAGCAAGGGAAACCGAACTCTTGCCAATGTAGTGATGCCGAACTCATTGTCAGCGCATCGAACCACTAGACCATGGTGGCCATCGAGTTGCTTTCATTTGAATTTGCCCATAAGCCGGGCTGTAACAGTTCCCATCAATCAAACTTTTATTTAAAAATAAAAAGGTAAACACGCACAATTACATACTGAAAAAAATACAATGTTATAAGAAAATCAGATGATTTTGAGGAGATAGACGAATTTTTTTTCAAATTTTCGGACAAAAAATTTTCCCCACTGGATCGATCGATCAGCTTGGGGGAAGGGGTAGATCTATCTTACAAAAAATCAAAAATTCTCAAAAGTCGATGAAAAATGGTATAAAAAAATTGAAAATTTTGCCAAAAATTAAAAAATTCGACGAAAATTTGAATAAAAAAATTGATTTTTTGTTAAAACTTGCGCTTACTGTTGAAAAAATAGTAAATTTAGACATTTTTTGATGAAAAAATTTGCATAAAAAGAACAAAAGCAACAGAATAAATTGGAACAATTCTGTACATTATTTGAACATTTCAATTTTTAGCGAATTTGTTGAAAAAAAAGCTATAGAGAGCACAAAACAATATATAAACGTGTCATCAGTGTCCAATTATTTACATCAATAAGCAAAAAAGAGCATGAACCAGATTTTAACATTTTTTCTACGAAGTTGAAATTTGAAAAAATTGAAAATTTTAAGGGCACAGCTCAAAAATTTTGCAAATCTGGTTCGAATTTTAGAAAAATTCAAAAATCAAAAAATGAAAAATACAGGGTGTTTCAGCGAATTAGCGAGATTTCAAAATTCAATATCTTTTGATAAAAAAAGAGATGCGGATTTTTGCAAAATGCTTAGAAACCGTGGGGTTTTCATGCCCATTCAAAAAAACATTTAAAAATTAAATTTTACAGCAAAACATAGAATATAACGTAAAAAAGTTCCTCCCAAACATCTTGTCACCATGGCTGAGTGGTAGTGTTCACGGTTTTTGACTATGAACGTGCAAGTTCGAATCCCACCGGTGATCAAATGTTTTGCCGTAAAATCTAATTTTTTAATTTTGTTTTAAATGGGCATGAAAACCCCACGGTTTCTAAGCATTTTTACAATAATCCGCATTAACAAATCTCTTTTGTATTAAAAGATATTGGATTTTTAAATCTCGCTAATTCGCTGAAACACCCTGTAGATGATATACTACTTGTATAACTCCTTATTGATTTGGCGAATTCATTGCCATATTCGGAATTACATGCCGAAATTGGCTATTCTGGACAATTTGTCTCTGTACATGTTCTTGCTGCGTCTGTGTCTGCGATTGTGCTCTTAGAAGGAATTCTCTGTCACTCGGAGGGAGGGTCCAGCTAAAAAATTCATTAAATTTTTTGTGCTAAAAATGGGGAAGACGTTAAGTTCTAGTCGGCCTTCTTTTCACTATGAACCCCAGCCCCTATGATTTGGATAAGATGCCAACACGCTAACTAAGATCAAAAGGCACGCCACCCCCCCCCATAGGGCGCGCCGACACTTGCAGACGAACATTTACGGACGACATTTGCGGATTGCTGAAAAAAGCCCGATACAATCCGCAAATGTCAGGTCCACAAGTGTCGGGTCCGCAAATGTCGGGTCCGCAAAAGTTCGTTCGCAAGTGTCGGCGCAGGAGGTTGATGTTAAATTATATAAATTCCTATTTCAAAAGTTCAATATTCTCTATTTTTCAGATGGGCAACTAATATACACAACTTGATTTCAAGGTGTTCCAAATCTACTACAATATCCTACCCCTATGATTTGGATGGGGAAAAACGAAATATTTTCAAAAATTTTACCTAAATCGATTATCATATTGGAATTTCCTCTCCGGCGTACTTTCCCTCCAAATTTGCCAACTATACTTTCCATTTATCGCCGATCTCTGATCAAAATACTGTTGTCTACGCTCTCTACACTTCCTACATGAAGATGCTGTCGATGCCGAGTCTTCTTCAAATCTCGAACTTTCTGCCGATTTTCCCTAAAATATGCAAATTTTGTTTTTATAGCACTTTTTATGTCTTACTTCAGCGCCATAAGACTCTTCTTGGGTGCTGTTAGAACTCAAATCTTGTATGAGAGGTTGGTCCATAATAGGAATGATTTCGAATGGGGGCTCTTTGTTTTGGATTAAATTTTTGTCTTTGTTAGCATCATTGGATTCGTATTTGATAGGACAATTTTCTTCGCTAAAAATGTATCTTTAAATCTTTTTCAAAAATTTGAAATTATTTTCAACGTTTAAATTTTTGGAAAAATTACAATTTTTTTCAAAAATTTGATTTTTTTGTTGAAAATTATCGATCTTTTCTTATACCTCAAGGAAACCAGCCTGACCGACGCCGATTTTGACATTTTCCTGCCAGTAAATTCAACAATCTCCAAATTTTGGGCAGTCGAATGTTCCACTGGAGGAGGTGCAGTTTTTATACTCGATATGTCTAACAGATGGACTTCATTGTACGACAAAGAATCGGATGGCTTCACACCCTTCTCCAAGTTCTTTTTCGGCACGGATTGTTGACATAGGGTACATCTTGATGCGTTCAGACTTGCTCCTGCTAGAGTTCCATTGAGGAGAGATGGCTCCTGTTTGTTGAGGTTGATGCCTCGAAGGTAGGTGAAGAGTAACTCATAGTCGGGCTCAACGTCGAATTCAAGTTTTCTGGAATAGTCCATCCACTGGGCCATACTAGGGCAGATTTCTGACCAGTTGGCTTTTTCTTTTTCATTTTTGATTTTGATGTACATTTGGTGTTTTGTGGTGTAGGCGTTTCGGACTTTGAGTTTCTAGAAATGGGTAGATTTTAAATTTTTATTGGAGACAGAAGAAGAGTCGGAAGGAGTAAAATTGGTGGGGGAGCTCATGAGTAAAATTATCCAATACCTACCTTCCATGGCAGACTACCATTGATCAACTCGATCAAAACATAGCCCAAACTTTCTATGTCATCTCTTCTACTCAGCTCCGCATTTTTATGACTGTTCAAACTAGCATATTTTGCGGTGCCGACAAAACTTCGACCTCTTCGAAACGGGATATGCTTCAGTTGTCGGTTGTCATCTCTGTAGCGATATCGTCGGGCCAGGCCAAAGTCAATTAAGTAGCAAGTATTTTCGTTCTCATTTAGGCCCATAAGGAAATTTTCGGGCTTTATGTCACGGTGGATGAAACCGCGTTGGTGCAGGTGTTTAACTCGGCGGATCATTTGCTCGCCAAGAGAGAGGATGGTCTAAAATAGGATAATAAGAAATTTTGAGTATGCTTCTCGTTTAGAGAGAATCCAAGTTCTGGGGGGGGAGCAACCCAAAAAAATTTTCAATGGTGATCTTTTTTAGTCGAGTATATACCCTAGTCTAGAGATAAACACTAGGGTATACACCCTAGGTATAAACTGTTGGGTATATACTTTAGCCTAGAGTATATACTTTAGGCTAGGGTATGCACCCTAAATATGGAAAAAATTTTAGAAGTTATGAATAATATTATGCATAACGAGCAGGAGAGTTTTGAAATGTATAACATGGCACCCAGAGAGGTGGAAAAATTGAGAAATTGTCGAAAAAATTCTCAAGATGCACACACTGTCGGGTATATACTCTAGCCTAGAGATACACTCTAGACTAGAGTATGCACCCTATTTATAAACTATCGGGTATACACCCTAGTATAGAGTATATACTCTAAAAACTCGTGTATATACTCTAGGCTAGGGTATATATAATCTAAAAGTCCCTAAAATTATCATTATCCATGTATTCTTTTCACATACCTGCCACCCAAATTTCCGCTCGCAAAAATTGAACAACGAAGCAATCGGCGGGCCCAGCAACTCCATTGCCAAAATATTGTGCCCATATTCCTGGCCGAACCAAAACACTTTGGGAAATCCTTCCACTTTCTCAATTCCATCTTCATATAGCGCCGACTTGTACACTTCATACTCGTACTTCAAATGGTCATCTTTTGAGGCGCAATCGAATTTCACCGCCACCCGATTTCGGTTGTTTTGCAGGTCTTCGGCCACAAAAATGGCACCGTATGAGCCGGAGTCGATACTCTGGACGATTTCATACCGGTGGTTGATGGTCAATCCGATTTTGTTGTTGATCAAAGTTCGTTGTTCCCAGGCGGAGACCGCATTGTTCCAACAGTTGTCTTCAACAGGTGGAACAGTCGGTGGAGGTCCGGTTGGATGGCGATTATGGTGCTTTGGAGGTGGTGGTGGAGGATGAACCTAAAAATAAAGTATGGGTAAAAATTTTTGAGCTTACATGTTGTATAACAGTAATCGGAGGAGGTGGAACATGAAGAGGTGGACTTGGAAAACCAGCATTTGAAACAAAATATGGAGGTGGTTGCATAAAATGCTGCTGTCCATGTGGAAGTTCCACTCCGGGATGAAATGGTGGTGGCGTTATATATACAGAAACTAAGCCTAAAATTTCGAACTATACTCAAATCTTAAAAACTATACATACCATTCGCTAAATTATTCACATAATTAGGGTGTATCTGTGCTGGAGCTGGCCAGGTTACATTATAGTAAGGAATAGGAGTAGGCATATAATGTTGTTTTTGATGATAGGGTTGGTTGGTCATAGGGGGCCGAGGGTGCCTAGTATTATCCGTGGAGATATACCCGTTTGTTGGAGGAATGCAAGAGGCCGTTTTACTAGTACTCGGCCATTCATCATGGACTATAGAAGCCATAAAATATCATCAACCTCTAAAAACTCAAAAAAAATTAACTGGGCTCCTTTTTTATGCTTTATAGGAGGAATGAAGAAGCATCAAAATTTGCCCAAAAGATTTTCAAAAATTATCAACCCGTTCAACTTTTTTTAATGGTCGCGATAAACAAGTTTTAGTTTTTTTCCTAGAACTGTTTACTACTACACCGCTCATGTCTCTTCGCGTTCGCTTTTGATCGGTTCGCTCCGCGTGTTTTTTTGCACATTGCATACGGAACGCCAAAAATTCCTGAATAAGTGCGAAACTTTTCAAACCATTAGCTAAACTATCGATTGTTTTAGGTCGACAATTTTAGTCCTTTCGTAATTTTTTTAGTGTGAAATATTCAAAAATTTTATATTTTGATATTTTTAGTTTAAAAAGATTTTAAAAATAAGACTTTGAAAAAATTTTAAAAATTTTTGGCGTATATACACATGACTTTTGATCGCTGTATGGGTCACATGATACGCTAGACATGAGATGGGATAGGTTTTTATAACAGGCTAAAGTTGTTGATAAAAAAAGTGCTTCGCGCTAGATTTGAAGACGAGATAAAATTACGCGACTAATTTTGCATTTTCTCAGCGGGGGCATTTTGCGCATTCGTCTGGATAACAGTCTTTTTTTGTTAAATTTGGGAAGAAATTCATAAAATAGCGGGCGGTCCGGGGACCAGGATTGGGTCCGGAGACCAGGACCCAAATGGGTTCGGGGACCAGGATCCCAGAGACCCAAATGAGTCCTTGGGTCTGGAACCCAAAGTAGGTCCGGGGTTCTAAAAAGTTGGGTTCTTTTCATGCCCTGGGGTGAAGGGAGCACTTCAGATACGAGGAGAGCACTTTTCCAAAAAAGGTCAAAATTAGGGGCTAAACATCCAAATTTTTACAAGAACAGGGGACACTTGCCCGGGGTACACCCCCCCCCCTGGCTACGCCACTGTGCCTGATTCAGCTACGTTTTTAGCGATTTCTCCAACATTTTTATGTGATGGAAATTCCATTTTTTGCGTAAATTATTGCAGAAAAATAACATAAATTTAGGAACATTTTTGGAAGAATTTTGCTAGCCAAATTTATGCGTGATGAATATTGCGTTGGATCATATTCCATTGCCAACACAACCTCCTACTCCGGAAACAGGTGAGTATTTTTCAGTTCTTGTGACATTAAAATTTTCTGATGCTATTTCGAATTAGCTGCCCCAAGTAACAGAATACTGGAAAAAAGACCCTATAGGAGTATTTTTATGCGGAGAATCGATTGCGCGTATTTTCGAAGCTTGAAAATCCTTTTTTCTCCATGAACACATTTTTAACAAGAAGCTAAAAATTTAAAGAACTTGTTCTTCAAACATTTAAAGGGATTTCTCCATAAATTTTCCTAGTTCATGGTGAAGGAAGCATTTTTAAGTTTTGGGAATGCGCGCAATCGATATCCCGCATAAAAATACCCCTATAGCGTCTTTTTGGAAAAAACGCTATATTTTTGTCACTTGGGGCAACTAATCCGAAGTAGTACGAATTTTTTTGTGACTGTAAAAGTTAACTTTAATCTGCCTTTACTTATTAAAAACATCAATTGCACATTTTTTCAGTATTTTTTCTACTTGAATCAAAATTCTTGATTTTAGCCTTTATGACTGCATTTAAATCAAAACGAGAAAATTCTGGGTCATCTCAAGATTTCGTTATGGAGAATGAAGAAAATTCTCAAATCACGCCGAAGAAACGCCAGCGTATAATCTATGACTTGAGTAAATCCCCATCGAACCCTACTAAAAAGAATATGAGTAAGGGATTTTAAAATTAACGTATCCGTGATTTTTAGGCCGTACCACCGTGGCACAGCGACTTCTAGCTTCAAATGGACTTGTAAAGGATATAAAAGAAGTAGAGGCTATGAATGGAAAAGGTGCGCCGTCAAATTCGGAAGAGAAAATGGATGTTGAAAGAAATGAAGAAAATGCGGAGTTGAACACGCCGAATAAACGTCTGCCTATAGTTTTTGACTTAGATGTTCCGACATCAACGAAATCTGAAAGAGGTCAATAAATTTTTGTGTGGGAAAATTGTTTAGAAATTCATTTTTTTAACATTTTAGAAAAAAGTGAACCAATTTTTATTTTTTACGCCAAATTTTGAATTTTTGGAGCTATTGTGGATCAGGGGGTATAAAAAGGGCGATAAAAAAGCATAAATTACCCCTAAATATGTCATTTTTAAAAATTTTAGAAAATTTTTTTTCGATTTTTGACTCTAAGGTGGCCCTCCTGATCCACAATAGCTCCGAATTTTGTTAAACATAGACTTTTTTTCAGGTTCTGGTGGCTATGGTGCACCACCAAGTTTTCTGAAAAATCTACCGTCAACTGTACCGCGACCCGCGCTAAATAAGAGAAAACCTCGATATTTGGCCGATTTTTCCCCGCCTAGAGTATTTATTGGAGTGGATGGCAAGGTCTTCTCAGCATTTTTTACGAAGAGTTATTGCTTCAGCAATCATTTTGTGTGCCCTACTTTGGTTATTGACGGTATATGTAGTTACAAAAATTAATTTGGTGCTTATTTTTTAGCCACGTGTCAATTTTGTACTCAATTTTGAGTTAAAAATCGATTTTATACTTGTTATTGGGCTCCAAAATTTCTTTTGCATTCAATTTTGAGCTCAAAAATTGGGTTTATACTTATTTTTGAGCTCTAAAATTGCCTTTGTACTCAATTTTGAGCTCTCTCTAAAAAATATTTAAGCAAAAACCAGCGCCATAGATGCGAAATTTTTTCGAAAATGGTTGTTTTTTAGCTGAAAATGGTCAGAAAATTACGATTTTTGTTGAAAAAATGGGAAATTTTGAACATTTTTTTACGGCAATAGCTCTAAATCGAATTTATAGGCGAAGATTTCATATGCACAGAGCAATATTACATGTTTTGGAAGGCTAAATTATTTGGTGATGAAC
>JAQGCP010002645.1:0-10089 GCA_034699885.1 Acrobeloides thornei | reverse complement strand
GCCTCTAGTGCTCGGATTTTTTCATGATCGAAACTAGCTTGTGTTTTGAGTCGCTGCAATTCCAATTCGGCGTTCATACGGAGTTCCATTTCCTGTAATGAAATGTTTAAAAAAAAAGAAGAAATTTTGTTAAAATAGGTGAGAGAAATAGGGGAGACCAAATGTATTTCGATCTTTCTAGTTTAGTACGACTTTTTTTTAAAAATAGTTCTGAAAATACCTTTTGTTTTTCCGAACGCAGATGTCTCAAAATCATTTGGAAAGACTCATGACCTTGACCAGATGCTGCTTCTGATGTTTCACCCTTAGAAAATTCTTGCAGTTGTCCAACCACAGAAATGTGTTGAGTTAGCTAAACGCAAAAAAGAAGTTATGACTTGAAAAACCAATAAACAATCTCAAACATCTGAGAGCCCTGTGACACTACCTTTTGTATTTCATCATACAATAGCTGAGTTTTCTCCTTTTGTTCACGATCGCCTGCACTGAGCTGCTCAATTTCGCTATTTAAGCGAAGTTTATCTTGTTCAAGGGCATTAATCGTATTGAGGTGTTGAGAATTCGTAAGTCGAAATTCTTCTGTAAGATCGGTCAGTCTTTTGCTGAGACCACTGATGTTCGTTTCTTTGGCCAATAACGTCTCTTTCAAGTTGTTCACTTCAGATAACAATTCATTCGAATGCTGTTGGGCCTAAATTTCAAACGGCATTTTTTTCAACACGCTCTATCGATTGGGGTGTTATTTTTCGAAAAATTCCATAAGGAATTAAGGAAAAGATCGTCAAATTTTGAAAAAATTTTACCAAAAAAACGCAAAAGTACGGTTTTTTGGCTCATTCTGTACTGTTTTTGGCTCATTCTGTACTATTTTTGGCTCATTCTGTACTGTTTTAAAAAAACTACCTCAGATAATTGGTGTTGAATATTGCCCAACTGACTTTCAAAATCAAGCGCGAGTGATGCCTTTTCAGCCAATTGCTGTTGGGTCTCCATCAATCGTCTTTCCAGTTCTCCAACTTTTCTCAAGTGCTCCCGGTTATTCTCTTCGTCGAATCGGTCACGTTCCAGTTGGCGCACTTCCAATGTCGAGACTTCCTTACTAAGTGATTCGACTTCATCTCTAGCCGATTGTAAATCTGCATTCGTGTGATCTAACAATGTTTGAAGTCGAGCTTGTTCTAGTTTCAAAAATTCGTTTTGCTTATTAATAACATTTTCCATATTGCCGCTCAGTTTCGTTAGCTCTTCGAGTTCTCGTTCTTTCCTTGTCACCTGGCTCTTCCACTCGTCCGTTTTCTACAAAAATTTGATCAATACTGTGAATTTTCGCTTTTCTTGAATCCGAAGAGGAATTTTATGAATGTCAAATTCGGTTTCCCTGCACATTTTTAGGTAAAAATCGCATTTTTGCAACTTTTTGCTTCAATATACAATGCAACTTTCCTGAATCAGGGAAGCGTTTTTTCGCTTTATACAGCGTTTTCTTTTTTTTATATAAAATTACCTCGGTTAGTTCAGAGACTTGCTTTTCTAAATAGCTATTCTTGTTTCGCAGTTGTTGAATTTCCTTCTTACAAGACTCGATGTTGCTATCAGATGAATGAACTTCAGCCAATTGTCGTGTTAGTTGTTCGTGGCGATCACGAAGATCGCCAAATAGCGCTTCCGTTTCATTCAATTTCCGTTGCAACGATTCGACGTCGATTTGCGCCTGGTCGCGCTCCGATTCCAATTTATTCACTTTGATCTATACAAATTCCAAATATACTCAAAATCAATGTAAAGTCTGTTTCACGGAGAGATTTCAAAAACGGCGGTATCCCACTTCATCCACTGGACAGTTCATCCACTGGACACATCGTCCACCGGACACTTCATCCACCATAGACACTTCATCCACTGGACACTTCATCCACAGTGTTTATAGTGGATAAAGTGTCCGTGGTGGATGAACTGTCTTTGGTGGATGAAGTGTCCAGTAGATGAAGTGTCTATGGTGGATGAAGTGTCCGTGGTGAATGAAGTGTCCAGTGGATGAAGTGTCTATGGTGGATGAAGTGTCCATAGTGGATGAATTGTCCAATGGATGAAGTGTCCATGGTGAATGAAGTGTCCAGTGGATGAAGTGTCCATAGTGGATGAAGTGTCCATAGTGGATGAATTGTCCAATGAATGAAGTGTCTATGGTGGATGGAGTGTCCATGGTGGATGAACTGTCCAGTGGATGAAATACCGCCCCAAAAACGCATAGCCTAGCGGATAGCACATCACAGACTTCTTCGAGTTTGAAGACCCGAGGTACAATCCAGCTCGGTTTAAATCTTTTTTTGCATCGTTCAATATTGATTAAAATGTTTGCCTAGGGGTAATTTCGAGATTGAACCCGTGTCTCCACTAGGCTATAGTGCTTTTTGGAACCTCATCGTGAAATAGACTTTTAAGTTAATTTACTCTGAGTTCATTCGTAAAATGTTCGCTTTGCTCTTTCAAATTCTCGCACAAATTCTTCAGGTTGTCTCGTTCCAGCGTAATAGATTCAAGTTGACTTTGGAGGCCTTGTGTTTTCTCAGCATCAACACGTTGAAGTGTCGCCTGCACGGATTCCAACGTTAGAGCCATGCGTTCAGTGTTATACTTCGTCTGACGCAGAACTTCGACTTCTGTTGTAAGGCGTTGAACGTTGCTACTCGCAATGGCCAATTGTTCTTCCAATGAGCGGTTCGAAATTCTGAAAAATGTGTGCATAAAAAAATTTTCCAACACACTCACTTATATGAAGATAGTTCATGCTGTTTCTCGAGAATTTGGCGTGAAAGCTCGTCAAATCGATTCTGAAGCGTATTAAAACGAACTTCACTCTTCATCAATGTCTCATCTTTCTTCTTTACAGAAGTATCTAATTCCTCAACTTGTTTCAAAATCAATTGCTGATTCTTTTTCTGGTACTCCAAGTCGCTTTCCAATTTGCCATTTGTCGTTCGAAGCTGTGCAATCTGTTCCATTTGCTGATCGATTCTTTCAATATATAACCTAAATTAATCAAGATTAAATTACTTAAAGAGGAAAACTTTACAGCAGAAATTCCAAAAAAATTTGTTTGGAATTTTTGCAAAATTCTAAAAAAATTTCGGAAATGCTGTTGATAAGTGTACCCCCCCCTTTAAAATTGTGGATACCTTTCCATATTACGACGATCATCGCTAAGTGTATTCAGCTTCTCTTCCAGGCGCTCAGCTTGCGTCTTCCAGCGAACATATTCAGACTCCACTTTATCAATTGAACGACGTGCATTTCGGTCCTGTTGTGAGTTGCTAGTAGTTGATTCAAGCTCTTCATATGCTCGCTTATAGTTGTCACTCTGATTTTCAAGCTCTTTAATTAGAAGCGATTGTTTCGATTGATGTTCTCTGATGCGATTTAACTCATTATTAGCTTCATCCAACAATTTGGTTAGACGATCAATTCTAAAAAATTTTCAGGTACTACTAAGAAAAATTCGTTAAAAATTGAAAAATTCGGTACTACTAAGCATTAGCTACCCCAAATATGACAGGGCTATTTTTCCGAAAATATTTCTTTCATAAAAAACTGCGCTATACCGAAATTCCTTTAAAAAAAATAAAACCTTACTCGCTATTAGAAACATTCCGAACGATCTCTTCTTGTTTATCTTCTAATTCATCAAGTTTCATACGCAATTCCATATTTCGTTCTTGTAGCTCAGAAATATCGGTGAAGAGACGCTGCTCCGTAGTCTCGTCTTCCGATTCAATTGATGCGTCTTTTCCTTTTTCGATAACATATAACAAACGGCGTACCTTAAATGTACAATTTTAAGTATAACTTTGTGATCAATCCTTTAAGTTGAATAAAATTTGATAGAATATTCAAAAAAGTAAAACTTTAATTTTTGATCTAACTTTTATTTTTCTCGCAAAATTCATATGCTATAATTACTTGAACTGCCATATTATGATGATCACGTTGGTATTTGACTAGCTCTGCCTTCGTAAATGCTAATTCACGCTCGGCAGCGTCTCTTGAATTCACTAGTTTTTGTCGTTCAAGTGAAAGCAAATCAATTTGAGCACGTAAACGTTCGATCTCGGACATTGCCCTCTCGTAGGCTTCACGTTGTTCCCGAAGGAATGGAGCTTTTGCATCAAGATCCTAAAACAAAATTGTTTTGGATGGAAAATGTACAGAGTGTTAAAAAAACCGCCATTTGTTCATTTTTTGGGAAAAAATTTTTTCTCCAAAATGACTCATTAGGGGTATTTTTATGCGAGAAATCGATCTCGCGCATCGAAAATCCTTGACCATAAAGTATACGATTTTCGTAGGCATTTGTTCATGCAAGCCGTAGGAATTCCTACTTGAAAATTAGATATTTTATGATCTGGGAAGCGTTTTCAAGGTTTTCCGATGCGCGCAATCGATTTCTCGCATAAAAATACCCATGAGTCATTTTGGAGAAAAATAACCAAATGGCGGTTTTTACAAACACCCTGTAGATTATCTCACTTCGACTAATTCTTGAACATATTTTTCGATCCGACGATTTTCTTCTTCTTTCTTTTGAAGTTCGCTAATAACACGACAATGTTCTGTGTAAATAGCTGTCAATGAGATGCCACTTTTAATCAAAGAAGCCGCTGCAGCAGCCGCCGGAGAAAGAGCTGCAATATCTTCCTCAGAATTTTGCATTCGAACACCAATTTTGAGCAGTTCGTTCGCTTTTGCTAATTCTTCAGTCAATTGTTTAATTTCAGAGTCTTTTCCTTGCAACTGAGCGTTCAAATCATTTCGAGCATCTTCAAAATCTTGTTTCATTGCCACGAGCGCGTCTTCACTTTCTTTTAACAACATCTGCGCATGCTCCTCGCTTGTTTTTAATTCATCAAGTTCCTTGTTCATAGATTCCAAACTTTCCTTGTAGACTTGAGCCAAACGAGTCTGAGCGCGAATTTCAGAGTCCATAGCATTTAGAGTAGTCGTTCGTTCTTGAATTAACTCTTGCGTGCGGTCTTTTGACTTAACTAGATCCTGCTCTTTTGATTCCAAATTCTTTTGAAGCTCTTCAATCTTCTTTTTTAACTCATAATTTTCATCGTTTAGCTTGGATTTTTCGCGTATAAATTTCATTTCTATATCACTCTAAAAAATCACTAATTCTAAATAAAAACGTTCAGCGGCTCACCATCTCGATTCTCAACTGGTTTAACTTAGTATCACGATCGGTAATTTCCTTCATAAACCATTGCTTGCTTTGAGTGAGGATTTCTTTCTCTTGTTTCCAACGTTCTTTTTCATACTAAATGAGGTTAATGATGTTTTATATGAATCCAAAAAGTTAAGTACCTCAATTAAATTCTTATCACTCTTAAATGAATCACTTTCCAGCTGAAGCTTACACAATTGCGACTTAGTTTCAGAAAGCTCATTTTGTAAGATTATGAAATTATCGCTGACATGGCGCTTTTCATTAATAAGCTTAGCAACTTGGGTCTCCAATGCATTCTTTTGGTTATTCAAAATGGCGTTTTCGTTTTGAAATTCTTTCTAAAAAGTTGCATGTACAATCGAACCTCGATATAACGACATCCCCTCAGGGTACCGTTATATCGAGTTGGAGGGAGGGGCCGTCCCCTTTCATAGAAGAAAACTTACACGCTGGACAACTAGTTGATCACGCTGCTTTTCACATTCCTGGAATAGATTCAATTTTTTAGCTTGTTCGTTTTCTAAACAAAATTGTAAAAAGTTAACAATGAAATACACAAAATACCTAAAGTGCGAACGTTTGACACAAGCAATGCATTTTGCTTCGTGGATTCGTTAAGTGCCGCTTGCGATTCTTCTAACTGCTTTGTGATAATGAAAAGTTGTTGCTCTAAAAATTAAACAAGATGATTCAACTTAGAGCACGATATACTAACCAAGTTTAGCCATCTTTAAAGAAACATCCGTTTCATTTTCAATTTGCTGTGATTGTAATGACGGCCCTGCGCTTTGATCTGCATCCATTAAAGACATTCTAAAAGAAATTACAGGGTGTATAGAAAAAACCAGAAATTGGGCGATTTTTTCATGTTTTTTCGACCCAAAAATTTTTTCAAAAATAACCCTATTAGGGCTAATTTTATGCGAAGAATCGATTGATCGCATTCCCGGAGCTTGAAAACACTTCCCTGATACTGATTCAGGTAATCAGGGTGTGTGTATTGAATTGAAATTGGGTAAATTATTGCCCAATTTCAAACTCCCTGGATTTCAACGTCTCGGCGTGTTAATCCGAGCTCCCAAATTCCCAAAAATGAGAGCTATAAGTTTTGTATGACCAATTTTGCTATAATACACCAATTTTTCTTCTTTTTTTTCAGGACCAGGAAAGCGTTTTCAAGCGTCGGAAATGCGCTCAATCGATTTGTCCGCATAAAATGGCACTAAGACAATTGCTCCATTAGGACAATTCCTCCAAATCAAACAAACTTTTTATGGCTGAAGTAAAAATTCAAGAGTCTTTTTTATTTAACTATTTGGACACCTAGTGCCAAATGGCTGGCATCATCTAGGTGAATTCGGACCTAGTGCCAAATTTATATTCATTGAGAAAAGTAAGAAAAATACACCCCACGATTTTTTATTTCGTTGAAAAATGACCTAGAGCCCTATGAAAAACCAAGAATTTTGTTATTTTTGAAACTACCGCCAATTTCCTGAATAAAGAAATGTAGTGTTGTCAATTTTCAGGCACTTCGCGGAAATAAAAATGAAATTCAAAAATGGATAAACCATTATCGCTTACTAGTTTTCGCTAACTCTTGGAAAGAAGTCTGTGTAGCTTTGTTAAATTTTTCTTGGAAAATTAAAAAAGTGTTTAAATGTGGATAGGCAGTTTTTAGTATCTTATATTTATTTCTCATCTCAAGCATATAAGAAAAAATGGACGGACGTCAAGTAAATTTATTTAGCTTGTAGCTAGTTGGCTTTAGCCAGCAGCTTTTTCGGGTGCGCCTTAGGGTCCGCACTAAACGATGCTAATCGTCGGAAATCATGCCCGTATTTTTCCGTCAGAAAATTTCTAAAAGATATTATAGATATAAAAATACATCTAGGAAAATTGAAAATTTTGTATTTTTGGTGAAAATTGGAGATATTCCCTCCCTCATATTTCATGTGTGAAGGAGTACCCAAATTAGTAACTTTGTACAGTAAAAAAGCACCACGCGTCTCAATCAGTAGGGAATAAGCACCCCCATATCCTTGCTCACACCACTTTTCTTTGAAAAGCTAAGTAAAAATATTTTAGAATCAACAAAATATGCAAGGTTATACGATGAATTTTAATGATCAGCAAGCATTCTTACAGGAACAACAATATCGGCTGATTGCCCAACAACAATATATTAATAACTTAAATGTATCGTCAATCTATAACAACCCACATGTAAGTAAAACTTGAGAGTTACTACACAATAAGGGGGGCACCCACATGAAAAAAATTTTTCAGGAAAGCGTTTTTTCGCTTCGAAAATGTCAAATTCAAAGTCCCCGCATGTTTTTACCCCCGAGGGTTATTTCCAAAAAAAATTTTTTCACGTGGGTCGCCCCCCCCCCCTCTATTGTGTAGTAGCACCAAAACTTGAAATCGTATAAAAACCGTAAAAAACGCTTTAGATTATTTCGCAATCTGTTGATATGCAACAACTTAGACAGCAACAGCTCTTACAAGCAGCCTTAAGTCAGCAACAACAAATGCAATATATCGGACAGAGCTTTGTTGATCAGGTATTAAGTCAACCAATAAAAGCATAAAATTAAACTTTTTAGCCTCATCTCCAACAATCCCAACTGTGTAATTCAGTCAATCCATACCAAGTAATAGCATTTTGCATTGTTTTTATCTTGAACAAACTATTTTAGCAACCTTCACTTGTGCAACCTGTTGCCCAACACGTTACTAATCCAGCTGATATTTATCGACAAAACAATGTCTCTGTTCAAAACCCTCTCTTGCTTCAACAACAACAGCAGCAGCAACAACAACAACAGAGACCACAGAGTCAATCAACAGCTGCACATAATATAATACAGCCACAACCTCAACATGTCCAGCCTCGATCTGTACAAATTCAGCAAAATTTAAGACCAACATTACAGCAACATCAAACCCAACAACAACCATCACAGCAGACTAATCAAAATCGTGCGTACATAGAATCTCGTTCGGAAGTGGGAACTGCTCGAAATGAAAATTCGAATTTGCAGCAACAACAAGCTGCAGCGTTAAATGTAATCTTGAAGTTGGCTCTATCTCAATTTATGAGTCAAAAGTACATGCGTCCATCAGTTTTTTATGAGTCCACTTGGATTTTTATGCATTCAATTTTTCATAAAAATCCAAGTGGGCTCATATAAATTCATTAGACTCATAAAAAACTGCTGGACGCATAAAAATTCATGAAGTGCTTTTGACTCATAAATTAAGATAGAGCCTTGAAGTGTTTTTTAAAACTTTTCATCCAAAATTGTAGGCGTCCATTCAAAACAAATTATTACTACAACAAAAGGAAGAAGCTGCTGAAGCTGAGCGTCGAGAAAGAGAACGCCGTGAACGGGAAAGAGCCGAAGAGGAATTACGGCGACGAAGAGAGGAAGCGCAAGAATTTGCGAAGGACTTAACCGAAAGAATCTCTAGTTTCCCACAACCGTTACATTTTGCTAATTGTCATACTCTAACAAAAGGTGATTAAAACAACTTTAAAATCCCCAAATACCATAGTGGCACTCCTTCAGTACAATTTATAACAGTAAATAGAGAGTTTTGATCACAGCTCAACGCCCAGGACTTGGGACATTCTTGTTCGATGCATAGAAAAACCCTAGAAAATGGTGAACACAAAAGTAAAAAACTTACCAACATTGTATTTTCGCTTCACAAAAACAGTTTCATCAATCTCTACTATCTCCTCCTGGGCCACCATCCATGTCTAAATGAAAAGAAAATAAAAGGAATTAAAAATCGTGAAAAATAACGAGCTGTAGAGATGAAAATTGACTAAAAAAATCAAGTAAAAATTAGAGATGAGCTTTCAACTGAAAGAGTGCCTTTATGGGGTTTTCAATCTCTTAAATTTTGTTCATCATTGAAATTTTTTAAAGTAAGTGCCATAATACCTTTACCTTCGGAATGTACTTCAACGTCAGCGACACTGCCTTGCTTTGAGCAGGCAAAAGCAGCCGAAATTTTGAATACGACTGATTCGATGTTAGCACAAATGCTGAGCGATTGTTTGAATGAATGCTTCGAAGATATACGTGAAATGTAAGTACAATTTCACGTTTCACTTCACGATTTTATAGTGAATTAAAACATGAAGAAGAAGAAACCAGTGACCTCGATCTTTCAAGATTCCCACCGCTCATTCAGAGCATTTACAACTATAATGAGTTTGCATTTAACACTGATTTTACTTTAAACGATCACGAAATCAATTTGGCGGCTATAGAGCACGATCTTCAAGAAGTTTGTTTCATTATACTCAATGGTTAGAAAAATTTAATTTTGCAGGTTGTAGCTCAAGTTACTGCGAATGAATCTGGAGACCAGCACCACGAGAATGCGTTTTCAAACCACGACTCCGATACAGAACACCCTCTTTCGGAGCATAATGAAAATGATCAAATGTCTAAAATCGCGAAAGAAGAATCCTCTGTCGATGTTTCAGCATTAGTTGCACATCAAAGTCGTGAGCAAGCACAGCTTCGTAAACAAATGGTTTCGGTGGGAAAACAGCCGAAAGCAGCACCAAATCGACGCAAAAGGGATATGGTAACCGCATTGAAAAAAAGAAAATTTTGGAAAATTAATGTTTAGGTTGAAGCGTTATATGATTCTTTAACTGGATATTTTGATCCTTCATCTAATCGTCGGAGTCGTAGAAATAAAAATTATGAAGAAGATGGTGAAAAAAATGTAAGATAAAGTAAAATTAAGAGTCCGTGCTAGAGTTGTGCAGCAAACTGAGATTATGACCGTCATAATCTTTTTGATATTCTACAATTAAATCTAATCGATTGTGCCCC
>JAQGCP010002644.1:0-10090 GCA_034699885.1 Acrobeloides thornei | reverse complement strand
CTACAACGATTCAGAACATGCCGTAAAAACAAAAAATGCTTCATTTTTCATGAACTTTCCGAATATCAACAAAAATGGCAACTTTTTTCCCACTGAACTGGTCCTTTAAATCATTACTCATACCTGCCACTCAAGATACTCAAATCCAGTCATTTTCACTAAAAGAAATATATACTAAACCACCTCATGATCAAGTGAAGTGACGAGATAGATTTAAAAAAGATGAGTCATATCGGCTCGTCGGTTCATAAATCAAAGCTAGATAGACCAAAAGGTGTGCAAGTTGTGTAAACAAAGATAGCTGCCGGGATCCGGTAAAACATGAGATTTTTCATGAGTTTGGTGAGGAAAAGTAAATATGAGAAGAAACAAGAAGAAGATTAAAATTATCTAGACTTTTATATTTAAGAAAAAGTACAGGTGCCCTTTCGTCGTAATATTGGGAGGGGGACATGGCCAATCTTCCCCCCAAACCTGGAAAAAAAAGCGCATTTTTGGTTTAAAAAATGCGAAATTTGGCCAAAAATTTGATTTTTGGCTATAAAATCGCTTGTTTTGGCAAAAATAACTATTTTTCGGGAGGATCCTGACCAAAATTTATGAGGCTGGGGGGGGGGGGGAGAAGGGCAATAGCGTAGGCAAGGGGGCAGGTGCCCCCCCCCCCACCTAGTGGGCCAAAATTTAAAAAAATCTCTACTCATATGGGTTCTCCTAAGAGTGCCATCGGACTTTTCGATTTTTAATTATTTTGTGCAAAAAGTAATCATTTAAAGGAAAAAACCGTAAAAAAATAAGCAAAAATGGTACAGTCACCCTTATGTTTTTTGGAAAAATTCAGCCTTATTTGGGGTAGTGCCCCCTCCCAGCCTACTCTTTTCCCAATGTCACTGGGGGGAGAGGGTCTGCCAATAATTTTTTAGTGGAGGGAAGAAGAGAGTCTGACCGAGATTTACAGTGTCGGGCACATAATATGAAAATTTTTGGACTAAATTTGGCCAAAAATCGATTTTTTTTTGACAAAATTATCCAAATTCTATCCACGCACGTAAGAAAGCTATTTTCCTTAACCACTCAACTCATCAACCATTATATTCCGCTCATTATAAGTCTAACAAGCCAAGCCATATAAACTTTAAACTGGCCTCCGCTCTCGGCTCTGTCTTCCAGTCTCCATAGCATAAGCTGAAAATAGAGAAAGAGCGGCTACTAACATATCCGGTTGTTGCAAAAATGACTAATGCAAAAATCCATGTGCTCACTAGTCCATCGCCGCACAAATAAAGAGCAAACGAACGGATGAAACCGTGTAATCGCAATGAAAAATTTTTTCAAAAGCAGTCCAAAAGAAAACCAGAGTGGTTCGTTTTTTTTCTTGGCTGTGGGTGCGGTGGCTCGGCTTTTCGGAGAGAAAACTTAATTACCATGTGCAAATAAACACAAGACTTTTGAAAATTAAGATCATCGGTAATATGGAGGAAATTTTTGTGCAGAAATTGAAAAAAAATCACTTTTATCATGCAACGAAAAATGAGATTGGTGAAAAAAATGTACAAAATTCGATTTTTGAGAAAAATTTCGATTTTGAGCAAAAATTCGAAAGCCACATACGCACACGGAACTCAAACCCTGTACCACTAGATTAAAGAATAGTACTCTATCCACCTGCGCTATGATTATGCTTGCAAAATTTTGACTTTTGCGGAGGCAACATATATGTTCACTTACATTCACGGAATTTTTAAATTTTGACACGTGTGAACTAGCAATGCATAAAAGAATCAATCAAATGAAAAATTCTAAAAAGGTAAGCAAGCACCATAAAATATGCAAAGACGGATTATAAAAGAAAATCGATGAATTTTCCAGGCAATAGTCTCCTTTCTCATAATAAAAAAATCGTTTCGTTTATAACACGAAAATGCTTTTCTGGTTGAAAAAGCAAGACTGGAATTGGAAATTCGATTTTTGACTAAAATTCGTTTTTATGATCAAAATTAGATTTTTTACCAAAAATTCGATTTTGGCAAAAATTTGAAGTTTTGGCTAAAATTCAGTTACTTTTAATGCTATTTTTTCGTTAAAGGGGGGGGGGGGTAAGAATCATGTGCTGGCGAGCAACAGTCACCAATTTTATCGTCAGGTAACATAGTTTATGTTAAAGTGACAAATATGATATGTGTCATACTTGTCACACCAAACGGGATAAATAATTGACTAAGATGACAGATTCGGTCACTCTTGTCGCCTGAGTGTCACTCTTGTCATCCCATACTGTCACCCCTGTCACCTAAGGGGTTGGGTATAAAAGGGGCTCCAAAGCCACATACGACGTCCCTCGGTAATCCGAGATTAGTTGTACTATGTTATAAGGGAATAAACGTTTTATAATAATTAAGTTTTACGCATTATAACCCCAGGAACCCCCAGCTATCAGAGGCCGTGACCAGCGATAAAACAATCAGGGATTAATCTTGGTCGAAAAATTATTTACCAAAACAGCGTATATAGGGGTAAAATCATGCAAAAAATCGATTGCGCGCATTCTCGAAGTGTGAAAATGCTTCGTTGACCTTGATTTAAGGAAATAGATGTGTGTATTGAAGCGAAAATTGAAAAATTTTGAAATTTCCCCCTCAAAATCAAATTTCTGAGGGTAATTTCATGCAAGGAATCGATTGCGCGCATTCTCGAATCTTGAAAATGCTTCCTTGACCCTGATTCAGGAAAACAAGAGTGTATATTAGAGGGAAAATTCAACATATATTAATTTACCCTGAATCAGGGTTAGGGAAGCGTTTTCAAGCTTCGAGAATGCGCGCAAACAATTTTCCACATGAAATTACCCCCAGAAATATGATTTTAAGGGAGAAATTTCAAAATTTTCAATTTTCGCTTCTATACACACATCTATTTCCCTGAATCAGGGTCAAGGAAGTATTTTCACGCTTCAGAAATGCGCGCAATCGATTTTTCTTATGATTTTACCCTTATATAGGCTGTTTTGGAAAAAAAATTTTCGACCGAGATTAGTCCCTGATTCTTACCTCTCCCCTTAACTACATTTTCCTTAAAATTCTATATAAGATTTAAGGAAAATGTGGTTAACGATTAAAATTGACAGAGATACGATTTTTTGAAACTTTGGGGGCACTATATCAAAGTTTGACTGTATTACAGTCTCAAATTTTAGCCTCAGAACAAGTTTTACTTCAAAATCCGCATACAAAATGCACAATAAAAGCATGTATGCTCATCAATTAAGTACGAAATTTGCCTAAAGACACATTTACGCGACAGAACAGAACCTTTTAGTCTGCGCTGTTATGTTGGTTTATGGAATTACAAAGCGTGCGAAAATTCCTCTTTTTCCTAAACAAAATGCGAAAAGCAAATGGAATTTTGAAAGATGGAAGTATGGAGGAAATAAAGATTATGGATTGCCCCACTAAATTGACTGTTCAACCGTTAGGCAAACATCAAATGTGTTAGTGAGAGAGAAATTTACATAAACGGTTTAAAGATAAAAAGTTAAAAGATTAACAAATTTTAATGTTATCAACAGAAAATTTTTAAGTATATAGTCAGTTTTCACGACGGAATGAAATTTTTGCAATCTATAGTCAAGTGGTTAGGATGTCTTAGATTTTTAAAATTTTTTCAAAAAGTTTCAAAAACCTGAAATTTGACCCCAATATCCTCCTCATCATCTTTTTTTTCCGAACAACAAAGAGAGAGAAAATGATTTGATAAAAAAGAATCGTTTCGGCTGACATCACACACAAAGATGATTCAGAAAATAAGCGAAGACAAATAAGAGGTCATCAAACTGGTTATTACAAAAAATGCGGAGTTATTAACAATAGGAAGGTGGTTCCGGATTGCAGTATTATTTTTAAACTGCATATATTACTAATAACGATCCTACACAAATTTTTTGAAAAAGAGTTCCAGTGGGTGTTTGAGACCTATCTTTGAAGGGGAATCTTCAAATTTTTATCGTTTTATTGAGTTGTTCCAAAAAATTTCTGGATTTTTTATATGAAAAATTTTTCAGACCCAAAATTTTTTTCTAAAAATGACTCTTGTAGAGGTAATTGTATGAGAGAAATCGATTATGCTCATTCCCGAAACGTGAAAACGCTTCCTTAACCCTGATTCAGGGAAAAAAGGTGTTTTTATTGAAGCGAAAATTGAAAAATTTAAATTTTTCACGGAAAATAGACTCTCTAGTGGTAATTTTATGCGGAAAATCGATTGCGCGCATTCCCAAAGCCTGAAAATGCTTCCCTGGCCATGATTCATTGAAGCGATTGGTCTTGAATCCGAGGAATTTTATAAATGTCAAATTCCGATTTCCTGCACATTTTTACCCCAAAAGGGGTCGTTTTTAAGCACAAATAGCATTTTTGCGGCTTTTCGCTTCAATACACAATACGTCTTCCCTGAATCAGGAAAGCGTTTTTTCGCTTCGAAAATGTCAAATTCGTATTCCTCGTATGTTTTTAGGGAACATTTTTAGAAAAACTTTTTGAAAAATTTTTCACGTGGTTGGCCCCTTCTTTTTGTGTAGTAGCTCCGGAATTTAAAAAAAATTTTGACCCGTGCTTGAACCTTTTTCTTCTTTAGTGCGCCGTGTGGCGGGATCGAACCCACGCCAATAACATGAATGTCCAGCGTTCTAGCCATTAGGCCATGCGTGCCCAGATTTTTGGAATCTCGCTATGAAAAAGAGTTTATTTAGCTGACACTTTTTATGTATCTCGCCATAAAAGGTGATATAAATATAACAATGTTGACCAATTCCAAACATTTAAAAAGTACAACAATATAAAAATTTGAAAAAAATCAAAAAAGTACAACGATATAAAAATTTTTAAAAATCGAAAATTTTCAAAAATTTTACATTTTTAGGAAATAAACACTCTCGTGGCAGTTATTTACTGTTTTTATAACTAATATAAAGCTATAAATTCCAAGAGTAGAAAGCCATCTTCCCTTCATTTCCATTATCTATTCGTTTTCTTCTTCCATGAAAAACGATCTCATGTTCTTCCGTGTGATGAGACCGCTTTTCTTCTGCCTATTATAGGCATAAACGAAACAAACAATAATAAGAGTAGGAAAAAAAGAAAAACCATCTCGCTAAAATGCCCAAGAATGCATCTCATTTTTTCAAATACACATACTCGGCTTTTTTATACAAGGTTATGTAAATGACACAAGTCACATAAATTGAATGCATGGGAAATGGCATGTCCAGATTTTTTATTACCGAGTGCCCTAAAAAAAAGAGCAATTTTGAGATTTTTGAAAGAATTCTCAAACATTTTCAAGTTTTTTAATTTTTACCAAAATAACTCTATACGTGGGCAAAAAGTGTCATTGTGTGCAATCATCATATAGTCCGTTTCAGCTTCATTTATAAAAAAAGCTGGATCCAAAATTCAAAATCCGAAGTCGGCATCCCGTCCGATCTGGCAAGTTAAGCAACGTTGGGCCCGTAGATTCCCTATTCCCACTAGGGCAAAATTTTGATCTACAAAAAACTTTTCTTACAAACAATGGGACAAAAATTTTTGTTCCATTCTTTGTAAGAAAAGTTGTAAAAACAAAAAATGCTCCATTTTTAATGAACTTTCTGAATATCAACAAAATGGACGCTTTTTTCGACTGGACTGGCCCTTTAAGCGTCATTACAACGAAAACTTTCGTGAACTTGTGTCTTAAAACTCATCCCTTGAACAAACAATAGCCGATAAAACAAAATGCTATCCTTTATAACCGACATTGACCTCATATTTTTTGTCACAATGACAATAAATGTGAGTGAGTCGATTATTAAAAAAAATTCAACAACTGGAACCTAATTATGTAGCCGGGCATCTGCTCTTCAAACAGGAAAGAACAGATGACTAGTTGTTGATCTATTCAAACAAGTCAATTGGCTTGATTTTCTTGACCGCCATTAAATATCATGGTTTTTTGAGCCAATTTATTCCGTTACGACTGCGAATAGAAAATAAGATGATCTAAACGGCGTTTTTGATGGAATATCAATGGTCGCGATTGTAACACACACAATTGTTAAAGGGGGTGCAGATAGGTCATTTTTGATCGAAATTTTTTTTGCTAAAACAGCCTATATAGGGGTAAAATTATGCGAAAAATCGATTACGCGCATTTCCGAAGTGTGAAAATGCTTCCTTGTCCCTGATTCAGGGAAATAAGAGTGTGTATTGAAGCGAAAATCCGGTCGCAATCTTCAGTCCCCCTTTAATATAAATTTATAAGTTAAATAAATTAACAAAATTAAATTTTTATTGTTGAGACTCAATTGGTTGTTGCATTAACATGGTTTTGTCTTCTAATATATTTTCCAAGCTTGACACAAAATCTCATCATTGCTCTGAAAATTTCTGAACTTTATTTATACCCCATATTTTGCCGATTACCTTCTATATGGTGTTATATAGGCTATCATGCAAATTTGTGACACTAATGGAAAGAACCCCGTTACCATGAACAATATTTCCGAAATCATAATACTATAATTTGGGAAAAGATACATGCAAATAAGCATGGCGGCGATTGGCCAAATTACCAACAAAGACGCATTGACGACTTCAATTATAAGGGCAAATGTGAAGATTTTATAAAGTTTAAAGGTATCCTTCGAGAAATTTGAACGGTATTTATGGAGCAGGCTCCAAATTTTATATATAGAAAAGATTATTAGAGCGCTTCCGATGAAGTTAACAACATTAATAATAATAATTGTTGAAAGGGGAAGGTACTGAAATTCTGGCTATATGGAGTATTAGGAGTCAATGAGGTGGAAAACAATTGCAAAGGGGCAGTCCATTCCAGTCCGAACCAAGCAGGGGAGGAAGCTCGCCCATTATGTTCATGCACTCCTTTGCTTCGGCCAACCGGGCTCGGCAGACGTTTGGCCTTCTGATCGAAAGGGCCCAAGATCTTGGGCCTATGTCTATTGTACAGTGGCGTAAACAAGGGATCAGGTGCCCTCAGTGGACCAAAATTTAACAAAAATAAAAAACCCCTCCACATATGGGTCCCCCTTATGATTATTGAATAAAACACTCATTTTTGGAGAAGTGCCCCCCATAGCCGACCCTTCTGCCTACGCCACTGCTTTTGTATCCCATTTTTGTTATCACTTTAGATTTAACCTGGCCAATCCAAGTCAGAACGGGCCAAGATCCATGTTTTTTACCCCTAAAAGTCAGTAATACTTCAAATTTATATTCCTTAGCGCTAGCATATAATTTTTCATATAGCAATTCTTTTGTGGAACTTTTATACTCCATTGTAACGTTAATCAAAGCACTGATATAATCATCTATGCTCTGAAGAAGCAGATGACCTCCAAAGAGTATTAAGAAACTGATAAGCATGCTTAATACAACTATATGGACTAATGCTGACCATAAATTTTCAAGAAATCGCGATAATTTTGCGCTTCTTGTAGTCTGGGCATACCGATAGAGAAACATAAGCGCTAGAGTGTAGTACCAAATGATGAAGAAGCCTAAGATAATGTGGAATATGTTGACTTGATGGACACCGATGTCAAAGATGTGTAAAGGGCCTAAATTTGTAAAGATATAAGGGGTCATCCAGATATTACGTAATCAACTTTTTAGTGGTTTACACCCCGCCGTCCCCTCCCCCCCCCCCCCCAACATGATTGCGTAATATCTGGATGACCCCTAATCAGTGTGTTATCCAGCGAGACTGTCTTAGCACATGTGTTCAAAGTGAGAAAAAGTCCGAAAAAGCCAAAAAAATTCGAAAACTACAACGATTCAGACATGCCGGAAAAACAAAAAATGTTCCATTTTCATGATCTTTCCGAATATATCATTTTTTCATATGGTTGTAAATTACTGGACTGGTCCTTTAAGCTTAGTCATAGGCCTGCCTCATGCTTTCCTTCGCCCTGTCTGCCTGTCTCTCCATCCTGCCCATTCACCATACTAATATCTTTGATCACTTTCCTCATTCACTTACTTAAAATCACAGTCGGTGTAGGTGATGAAAATAGCATATGTACAAATCCATTTACGAACAATTCAAACATGTAAATAGCTATTGTATTACAGCAAATATACCATTTATACACTCTCATTTCCTTGGGTGACTTTTTTACAACCAATAAAATCAAAAGTATAAATACCAAACTAGACAAAGTGAAAGTTATCCACATGGTAACATAGATTACAGTTGTTAAAGTTGGTGATAAATAAATCAAATTTCCATAATTAATACTTGAAATATTTTCATAGATCTCGGTTAAAGTTTGGTTGTCCATATTAAATGAATTAGAAGAAATCGCGCTGTAAATAAAATGTTTGGTACTTGTGAACATTAGGTGCTGCAGTGAACGTGAATTTTTTCAAAAAAAATTTTTAACTTTTTTCTTCGAAAATGACCTCTCTTGGGGTAACTTTTGAGGGCAATCGATTGCGCACATTCCCGAAGCCTGAAAAGGCTACTGTTCATTAGGAAAGTGCTGTTATTTGTTGACAAAATTCAAACTTTTTCCATTCTTACTTCAATACGCTATCCTGAATCAGGGTAGCATTTTCAGGTTTCGGGAATATGCGCAATCGATCCCCCTCATAAGGTTATTTCCTAGAGAGGTCATTTCCAATGAAAAAAGTTGAACATTTTTTTGCAAAAAATTCATCCTCAATGCGACACACACTACCTCCATTACGACAAAAATTTTTTACGAAGCCGAACAAAAAAACTTTCTGTAGAAGTGTAGAACAATCCCTGGGGTGCCGTTTGCGGCCCTATCTCCGAAAAAATTTTTCCTCTAAATTGATTGATTTTTGGTACTTGGGGGGTTTTCGGGCACGAGAAATGGATTAGCGCAAGTCCCGAGTTCTGAAAAAAAATTTTTGACCCCCTATCGGGATACCCCATGCAAACGGCACCCTCTTGGAAGCGTTATATCTTGTTTTGCTAATTCCTCTAAAATGAACGATAGAATTTTCAATTTGGCTATTATATTCATACATGGGCAAGGGGGGAGGGGTACTGTACCCCTCCCCCCTAATTCGTCGTATCGGGGGAAAAATTAGTGGACCAATTCGTATTTGGGAAGCCGCCCAGACTGAATTCGTTGTGAAAATTCGTATACACATTCATAAGTCGAGAACGAATTCGTATTTCGACTTTTTCGGCTGTCGACGTTTTTTTTTGGTCGACAGTAACATTTGGGACCAATTCGTATTTTGGGGCCCAGTACCCCCTACTTATATATCCCCCTTGTAAATAAAATTGGTTTTCCTACACTTCTACAGAAAGTTTTTTAAAGATTGTCGATGACACCATTTTGGAGGTGGTGTGCGACACCTAATGTCCACAAGTACCAAATGTTTAAAACGGGAAGTATTAAATAAATTTGTGATGACTTTATACTTTATCCAATTTAGAACTAAGACGTTTATTTAATCAGTGTAAAATTTTAATGAAGTTTTCGAAGAAAAGTTAAATATAATGTATTAAATTTGGATTTGTGTTGAAAAAGATCATAGCACATCTTTCCATCAAATCAGTGCCATAGCTCAGAAAAAAGGAATGGATTTTTTTAATAATAAGAGGTCACCAGACTCTCTATTTGTTTGTTTACTGTATATTCTAATAAAAGTTTCGGAGCTAGCGTCAAATGTGTACCCCAAGGAGCAAAAAGAAAATTTGATGTTTGAAAAACCGTTACCGGTTTCTGACACACTTGGGCAAGGAGTGGGTCGACCCATCCCCATGTCGCCGCTGAAGGCAATGGGTTTTCACTTTTGACCAAATACCTAAGTTGAAAAAGCAAGAATGAAAAATTGAGTTTTTAATTTTTTCAGAAGGGGTACCCCCATGATTTTGGTATCGTTTTTCTTCTCTCACCGAGCTCTTTCCAAAAATCTAAGTCGTAACGGGATTGGACTTAAAGGACCAGTCCAGTAATTTACAATCATATGAAAAAATGATAGATTCGGAAAATTCAAGAAAAATGGAGCATTTTTTTTCTTTTACGGTATAGTCTGAAAAACTCGTCGTTTCGAGATAT
>JAQGCP010002643.1:0-10094 GCA_034699885.1 Acrobeloides thornei | reverse complement strand
GTGGTATAGGGATGTAAAATAAAGTAGTATGAATATCAAGTAGCATTGAACATATCTGAAAATGCAAGGCTTTACATGGATCGACGCACCGACTTTCATCTTTTAGTTCTCATTGGAACCTAAGCATCCTTGGCCCGCCTCCCAAGGACTAACCTTAAAGGCGTTTCCCTATTGAGGATCTTAAGTTTCTGTCCTTTTGCGAAAATGGTTATGTATCGAAAAGGTCGGCTCTTTTCTGGATTCCTAGAACTTACAGAAATGTCTATCAAAAATATTTTATATAGCCCCATATCCTTCTTAGAATGCTTTATGATAACATATAAAGCGAAGAGTGATGAAATAAGATCAATAAAAAAAATTGATCCGAAGCCTATCTGAATAAGTTTCAATATATTCTCCATCTATTGTTATATTCATAATTCAAGTTCTAACAATATGATTTGAATATAATAATACCATAAACACTTTACAATTACAGATTTTGGACTATAACAAAATTAGATTAGTCGCATGAGTACGCATTCTAAGATTGAGATAAAGAAAGGTAGAGCAATTCTCAAGAATTTTTAATTAATGGGTATACGTTTATGTAGGCACAAATCTTATGTTTTTGTACGCTTATTGCGAAAATTAAATTATATGGCTTAATTAATTATATCCATATCTTCTTCGCTGTCATAATCGTCTTCGACGTTTTCGAACAAAGCTCGTCTAAAGGTACTACAACGAGTGCCGTAGGCACACGATGGACCAAAACGTGTCCAAAAATGACAAACGATTAACAATGATTAACATTTAAGTCGTTTAAAAAAGATTAATAAACTCAAAATCAAATTCCTTGAATCATGCCTGATATTAACAGACCTATGAAGTAAAAAAAAATAGATTTATTAGCAAATTTTATTTCTACATATACGTTTGTTGAATTGAGACTATTGGTATGGTATTGTTAGATGTTACATGTATTGTAGTTTGACTTCTTCTACTAGAAATACTTTCACAAATAATTGCACCAAGCTTCTTTTTTATGAAAAAGAAAGGCTTGAAAATAACCTTTCTATAAGTTGGTATCATAAAGCACATCATAAGGGTGTTGAAAAAAGAATGTAAAGAAGCGACCTCAAAACCAAGCCAGTTAATATCTAAATTCAAAAATTGTTAAACATAGTTTTAAGGAAAATAGCCATAGGGGCTGTCTGGCCAGTGCACACACTATAATAGAAGGCTGAGGACACTCCCCCAACCTTATCAAAGTATGGATGAAACAAGCATGGCTTACATTGTGTATTATTAATTTGAAATACTACCATAAACGTCACTCCTAAGAATGGTACCACTAGTGAGAAAGTTGGAACAGCTGTCTAAAATCTTACTACAATAAGCGTGTAATGTTTGTGGGTCCATGTGTCTAGACGATGTCGAGAACGTTTGATTTAAACCCTCGGTGCTACTCCGAAAGTTTTAGGGGACGATGAGAGAAGATGATTGACACCAAAATCATCGAAATTGGACAAAATTCTTTGTCCATTTTTTGCCCTTGGGATCATTCATAAATTACGTTTACCAAAAACCTCGATAAACCGCGATCGTTCGGCCCCCGATACTTCCTATTATTTCAAAAATTCGCCTTATTTTAAATCTAACCTGTATGATCAAAGAAAATATCAACTGTTTTTGCATTTTATAAGTATTTTCACGCATAATTAGTCTAATTGATTTTAAATGTCTTAAAGTTGCTATCATAAAGCTCAGTGCCAAAATATAAGAGAATATTATATCAAATACCATTGTGGCTATATATAATGTAGTCCAGGGATATTCTTTTCCAAGCATTAATGAACCACAGTTATGGGTTTTGAACAGGTTTAAATAGGAAGGGTATCTCTAAAATCATAAATGTTTCATTTTTTTCCATAAATACTTTATTCCTATTTCACGAGTCCTTTCTAGTTTATAAATTTGGTCTAATATTACCCCTTCAGAGAAAGTAGAAGGAAAAGGCACAACATATAATGTCAAAATTTTGATTTTTTTAAAATACAAAAGCTCTAAACTGGCAAATTTTTGGCAGGCATGCAGGAAAGGGCAGGGCAGAGCAATCATGGCAGGGCAGTCAAGCCAGGGCAGTATAGCCTATATATATACTGTATAGGGCATGGCATAATGGAATAGCAATAATAGGTAGCGTATTACTGTCATTTAACTTACACTTTCTATATACTCCAGCATCAATTCTTCGGTCCATCCCATCCACACTGCAATCCCATGCGTCAAAATCGATGGTGACGACAATAACATATGAAATAACCCCATCACAACCCAAATTTTCTTTTTATAAAACCAGTCATCTTTGCTAGCCACAGCAGCGTATCGATAGGCAAAAGCGCAGATCATTGAAGCACCACAAATCCCAATAAGAAACATGTATATATCAAATGCGATGATAATACCCCATGTATAGCCCCAATCTTTCATCAAGCCACCAGCACAAAAAGCGGGTGCTGGGAATAGTGGTATAGGGATGTAAAATAAAGTAGTATGAATATCAAGTAGCATTGAACATATCTGAAAATGCAAGGCTTTACATTGATCGAAAAGGGTCGAAGCATCGACCTTCATCTTCTATTTTTCATTGGAACCTAAGCATCCTTGGCCCGCCTCCCAAGGAGTAACCTTAAAGGCGCTTCCATATTGAGGATCTTAAGTTTCTGTCCCTTTGCGAAAATGGTTGTGTATCGGAAAGGTCGGCTCTTTTCTGAATTTCTAGAACTTACAGAAATGTCAATCAAAAATATTTTATATAGCTTCATATCCTTTGTAGAATGTCTTATGATAACATATAAAGCAAAGAGTGATGAAATAAGATCAATATAAAAATTGATCCGAAGCCTATTTGAATAAGTTTCAATATATTCTCCATCAATTATTATATTCATACTTCAAGTTCAAGTTCTAACGATTTGAATATAATAATGCCATAGACACTTTACAACTATTTTGGGCTATAATAATATTAGTGTTAGTCGCATGAGTATATACGTATTCTAAGATCGGGATAAAGAAAGGTCGAGTAATTCTCAAGAATTTTTCATCTATGTGGGTATAAATGTATGTAGGCACAAATCTTATTTTACATATTTTGTACGTTCATTGTGAAAATTAAATTATTTTTGGCTTATTTAATTAGATCCATCATAGATGTTTGCTTCAATGATAAACAACTTTTTGATTATCTCCGTAAATAAACGTTTTAAGGGATAATTGTTCATATATTAGTTTTATGGAATAGTGACAATTTTGGTGATGTTTTCGAAATTCGGCAATATTAAAATTCTTGAGATATGTAAATTTTAGGTCGTATAATTTTGAAACCATCATCGCAATTTCTCTCTGACTAAAAAGTAATATAAGAAAAATCCTAAGTTGAAGTGTTGAAAAAAATCGCAAAAGTGCCATTTTTGGGGGCACCTTGTAGAAATTTAGAAAGTTGGAGCGTTGTAAATTAGAAAAGTATCGGTAATTTTGCTATGAAAAATTGATTGCGCATAGCGTGAAAATGCATCCATTAACCTGTTTTTGCTAAAAGTACCAAAAATCAGCCACCAAGGGGGGATGCACGCCCAGTATGCTTCTCGAAAAAATGTTTTCTCCAAATTGGCTGATTTTTGGTACTTGGGGGTTTTCGGGAACGAGAAATCGACTAGCGCTCGTCTCGAGTTTCGAAAAAATTTTCATGACCCCCTATCGGGGTACTTCATATTCAAAAACCCCCGAGTATCAAAAATCAGCCAATTTGAAGCCAAAATAAAAAAGTTGAAAAAATTGAATTTTTAACATGGGGTACCGATAGGGAGTCATGAAAATTTTTTTGGAACTCGAGACTTGCGCCAATCGATTTCTCGTTCCCGAAAACCCCCAAGTATCAAAATTTATTCAATTTTTAAGGCTATTTTTTATCTTGGCTATTTTAGCGTTTCCGATGTTCTTTTTTTGTAAAGTTCTCCAAATTGGCTGATTTTTTGTACTCGAGGGTTTTCTATTATGGGGAACACGAAGGTGATATTTTTTTTAATTTTGTAAAAATAAAAAATTAAGGGTTACCCCTGTCATAGGCGACGCTAGAATTCCTTTTCGAGTGGGGCCAAAATCATAAGGATCCTTCTTATGTTTGTTTAAAATGTTTTTCCAAAATTTGATAGAAAGCATAAAGGTCCCCCTTATGTCGTTTGTCACGAAAAAAGTTTTTTGAAAAAAGCTTGCTTTTTAAAAGCTACTTATTGTAATAATAGACTCTTGGTCCATTAAGTAAAGACCCGGATCCCGAAAGTTGCTTGATTTGTCTAAATTTCACATGTACCCCATTTTTGACTATGCTGAATCCGAAAATATAGGAATTGAAATCAACTTTTCAATGGATTTTGATATCCGGCACATGGGCATTGTTTTTTTTTGTTTAGCCGGCTAATAAAATTTGTTTGATTATCTTCATCAAAGAAAACGATAAACGTTTACAGGGATAGATGTTCATACAAGTTTTATTAAATGGCGAAAATTTTGGTGATGTTTTCGAAGTTCGGCGACATTAAAATTCTTGAGATATGTAAATTTTGAGGTCGCATAATTTTGAAACTATCACCACAAATTTCTCTCTGACTAAAAAAGAAATATAAGTAAAATCCTAAGTTGGAGTATTGAAAAAATCGCAAAAGTGCCATTTTTGGGCATCCTGTAGAAAGTTAGAAATTTAGAAAGTTGAAGCGTTGTAAATAGAAAGTTGGAAATTTGTAAACAGCCTGATTCAAATTATTTTTTTGAAAAGAAAATTCGAATTTCAAAATCCCAATCAATCGTTTCAATAAACATCATTCAATTGAGTAATGCAATTTTACGGGATTCAATTTTTTAAATCGAAAAAATTGAGCATAAAATTGTCGCTGGAACTGGAAAGTTGGGACGTTGTAAATTAGAAAGCTGAGGCGTTATAAATTTATTAAATTGGAAGCTGAACGTTGGTAAAGGTGGATCGTCATACAAAAATAGAAAATTTGGTGGACTGGTCCTTTAACTACTTCGGTCATGCCAATGCGAGTTGAGGCTTTAAATCAACAGTTTTTTTAACAGTCTGAACTCTTTAGTTTTTATTTCAAAATTCATACAATAAAGCAAGGATGTATCGAGTTTTATCGAGTTTGGCTACGTATTTAAAAAAATACACATTCAATTCATAAAGTTAATAACACATTTGGAAGCTTGGGAATTGTAGATTTAAATGAACTTTAGTTGATTTAATTCCGATTTAAAATTGTAAAGTTATAGCCTCAAACTTGAGCGAAACTCGATGAACAAACTCGATAATCAAACTCGAAAAAACCTGATCAAGTTTGAGGCTATAACTTTACAATTTTAAATCGGAATTAAGTCAACTAAAGTTCATTTAAATCTACAATTCCCAAGCTTCCAAATGAGCTATTAACTTTATGAATTGAATGTTTATTTTTTTAGATACATAGCCAAACTCGATAACACTCGATCCAAACTCGATACATCCCTGTCTCCTAGGACCAAAATATTTCTAAAATCCATAAATTGAGAAAAACTCTTAAAAATATTTTTAGCAACTGCTCAATTGATCATGCCATGCGGAGAACCATGTACATGCATGCCAGGATACGTTGAATGTGCCCCAAATACCTGTTGTCTTCGATACAAGAACATGGCTAGGAGGTTCAGCAAAACATTTAGTCAGCTAAAACAAAAGTTCTATCACGCTGGTGCCAACAAATACTATGTTCAAGCGCATGCAAATAGCACAGAAATTGATGAACAAAATGATAAGAAACCTGATCAAGCCTTGTCCGATGATACAAGACCATTGGATGAAAAACCTAAGGTAAAAGTTGGATTTTTTTCAAACTCATATAGTTTAATTTTAGATAGCCGGTGAGAGCGATAAAATTGACTATTCGGAAATAAAAGAAAGAACTTCACATCTCATAGAAAGGTTAAAAAAAGACAGACGGAAGCTGGTGGAAAAGAAAACCAAATAATTGTTTCACTTTTATTTCTCAACTGTCACCTATTTATGTCGTGTATGTATTTATTGCAGAGTTGCCTAGATTTTTTATTGCTCAAAAATAAAAGTATTTGTTTCAATTATTAATAGCAGTCATCAACTCTTCATTCGTTTGAAGATTAACAGCTGTTCGCATAATTTCGTCGCACGATGATACCCCAAAGATTTTCTATTGGGATTAGGTCGGGAGAACAAACTGCCCATTCCATGCTTTGATTCTTTCAGCCTCTAGCCAGCATCTAGTTTCACGACTTGTGTAGACACTGGCGTTATCCTGTTGAAACACAAGCAGAATTCTATGAAATCTTCAAAAAAACGGAAGGACTAGCATTTAACGTGTCCACATATTTAGCGCTTTTCATTCTTGATGAAATAAAAAAATTTGGAGCTTTCCGATAGAGATAGACCCTGCCCACGACATGACTGAGCCACCACCAAGTTTCGTTTTGAGAAATAACGAGGCTCCTTGCGCAAGTCATTCCAGTATCTATTTAAATCATCCGGGCCATACAAGTTGAATCTTTTTCATCCGAAAATATCACCTAAAAGTTAATTTTATGAAAAAGGATGAAACAGATTTCTGCAGCTCTATCTTTACAATAACAGACTCACATGTGTCCAATTTTGATTCATGTTACGACGGCAACATTCCAAGCGAGCATTCTTGTGTCGGGGCAATAAACATGCCATCATAATCATTTTCGCACGCGCAATATTTGGATTTCATTGCAATGCTCTCCAAACGGTGGCTTTGACACATTCAAATTAAGATCTCGCTTGATATCATTGATGTATTTGGTCGAGTTGAATGCTTCACGAACAATTGATCTTTCGTTACGCACCGAAAGCTTTCGCTTTTAATTTCTTAACTTCTTTTTCCATATCCTTCAGAGTTTAAAAAAATTTCGAATCACATAGTCAGATCGACCCACTTTTCTTGCAATTTCTCTCAATTCATTTCCATTCTATCTAAAAGCTTCGATTTGACCGGGTTTTCTAAGCTTTGTTTCTCGCAGCATTATTGCTAAAAAAATAATGCTTTGGTTGAAAAAAAACGAGAAAAAGAAAAATGCGTTGAAAAATCAGTTTTACGAACATGCGTTTATAGAAAAAAATTTTTCTGCCTATGGCATTGAGACCTCAACATGTAAAATAATATTTAGTTTATTAATAAATCATTCAAACAATTAATGGATAAAAATACAATATAGTGATATAACAAAATATATAACAATTTACAACAAAAAATTCAGACTAATCGATATCAATTGAACTGAAAGTCTTCGTATTGAATAAATATTCGACCAAATATTCACACATTGATACCTCATCTGGCTTAGAAAGAGTCGTTTCTGACTTATTATTGCACTCATCAATTTTACACTTCTTCACGGGGATTTCTCCAAAACTGTCGTTCGAATCGCTTTCTTCGTCTTCGTTAGTCAAGATGCTATTGTAATGGTTCTCTATCACCGATTCAATAGTTAATTCGTAATCCTGTAATGAAAAATTAGAATATGATTTTTTCAATTAGGGAAAATTTGTAAAAAAATAAACAAAAGCCCTTATGTTTTTGAGCCCCCGCAAAATTTTTCTAGGTAATTCACTGTCTGTAGGAAACATTTTTCGAAAAATTTATGACGGATTATATACCCCATTGTTTGCCTCCCCCAACTTCGAACTACTGCAGCACCCTTTTTCCCTTTAACTCGACGAAATAGTTCTCAAACTGTTTGGTATACTCCACTGATGTTTTTTGTAACCAATAGTGATGCGTCGAAATCGAAATTTCATAGGAAATTGCCATTTTTAAGCTGAAAATGTTCCGAAAATGAAGATTTTTGACGAAAAATGAATTTTGATGAAAAAATTGACAAATTTGAACATTTTTAGTGAAATTAATTCACCAAAAATCACCATAAAAAATTTTGGTGATTTTTGGTGAAAAAATCATAATGGGGGAAGGGGAATAGACAGGGGGAAGTCGGGCAACTTCCCCTCCCCATTCCGGCCGAAGGCTGGAAAAAATCATAAGAGTCCGAAACCACGATATCAATGCATACTAGGAACCAATAAACACAAACTGACCTCCTCCAAATCATTATAGGTAGAATCAGAATTTTCAGCAGTTATTTTCATTCTCTTCGCATTATCCTTTTTACTTGTATCAGCCTTCTAAAAATGGTCCATCTATCTCTCCTTATAATTTTTTAAATTTTGAAAAAAGTTTTAAAAATGTTATTTTTTGCATAAATTACCCATTTTTTAAACGTTTTTATCAATTTTTGCCTTAAAAGAAATTCAATGTTTCATTTGAAAACACTTCCACCCTCCTATTCTGGATTTTTGGGGCTACGTCACTAAAGGGGGACATTATGATTTTCAAAAATTTTGTGCAAAAACATAAGAGGATCTAGTCCTTAAGTTCTTTGATCTTTGCTTCAATTTTTTGAAATCTGAAACCGAAATTTTAGGGTCGAAATTCGAAACCACGATATCGACGCATACTAGGAACCAATAAACACAAACTGACCTCCTCCAAATCATTATAAGTAGAATCAGAATGTTCAGCAGTTATTTTCATTTTCTTCACATTATCCTTTTTACTTGTATTAGTTTTCTAAAAATGGTCAGTACACATAAAGCCATAATTAAGGCAATGCCATCCGCCCCCTTACATTAGAAATAGTGAAAACACGAAATTCGCATAAAAATGCAACGTTATTTTTGTTTCAAATCGTAAGAGAGGATCTATACTTCACTCGCATTGAGAGTACTCGGAACGTCTCCAGCTACACTTCGTTTTTAAGTGGTTCGAAGTTACTCGCAAGGGCTGCGAGTACTTGCTGCTTCCATCTATACTTGTTACTCGCGCGAGTTACTCATGAAAAGATATTTTTGGTCGTTTTTGAAAAAAAATGGACTAAGTGCGAGTGCTCACTGCGAGTAACTCGCGAGTCAAGTGTAGAAAGAGACGCGCGAGCACTCGCTGCGATTAAATTTACCTTGCAGTACTCGCGAGTGAAGTATAGATCCCCTCTAAGGGAACCGACGCCATCATACCTTAATAGATCGTTTCCTATTCATCTTATTCATGATTCTTTCCGACTTTAAGTTCCATAAAATAATCGAGGACTAGAAAACAACTACACAGAAATTTAGAAAAAACACAGAAATATAGTAAATGATAGAAACGTGTCAATAAAAAACCAACAGTTAGGCTATGCGTTAACCGACTCGAACAGGTGGTCGAAACGCTAAACGTCTTGAACTTGGCATGAATTCGAGGCACAAAACTCGAATTCAAGAGAATTATAACGTATTCGAGACGCTAAACGTCTCGAACATCAATTCAAAACGGTTAGCGCGCAGCCTTAAACAATTTATTCGGAACTTATGCATTTCGCCCCCCCCCCAAAATTTGGGGGGGGGGGCCAAAGTGCATAAGTTCCATTTATTCTTATACACATGCATTAAACCATTACAAGTTTATTATTAAAACTGAACTTTATCTATAGACACATATACAATTTGTACAAACATAGGAGACCTAAGGATTGTAATCAATTGGGATATTCTTGCGGCGCACAATGCCATCTCCCTGGAACCACTCGCAGCGGAACTGCTCCGCGGCACATTTCGGCGTATTCGTCTACTCAATGATGATGCGGTCGTTGCTGGTGTCATCCGAGAGGATCGAACGCGTCGCACGAGAGAGCCATCAACACGGCTTCTTTTGGGTCGAGCACTCCGCAGGGTGGATTACCTCGAAGCGCGCCGTTGATCAATAGGTTTCTGTAAATGGCATGTCTATAAACAAATTTACAATTTTTCGTACAAAACACAGGCGGAAAGTGATAGAATCAGATTTTTTCCTGCAGCGAATGCTAGTGTTGAGCAATAAGCCTCTGTAAATGGCATGTCTACAGGGTGGCACAAAATAGCGTATACGATTCGATAAACTTTATTTAACTCAATAAAAACAATAAAAAATAACGTAATAACAAAAAATTTATTCAAT
>JAQGCP010002642.1:0-10095 GCA_034699885.1 Acrobeloides thornei | reverse complement strand
TTTTAACACTTTAAAAATGCAAAATTCGGATCCTACGCATAAAATTTCCAGTATTTGTAGATTTTTTGAATAATTTGAAGGGTGAAACAAAGATTTTCACGCTTCGGGAATGCGCGCAATCGATTTTTCGCATAAAATTGCCCCTAAATATGTCATTTTAAAAAAAATTTAGAAAATTTTTTTTTCGATTTTTGACCCTGGAGTGATGACCCCTGATTCACAATCGCTCTAATCTTGATTAAACCTACTCAAAAATTCCGTAAACCACTCGGGTTGGCCATAGTGTTCCGAAGCGACGCAGACCGTATTCAAGAAGACCAACATGATCACAGACCAATAAAAGACCTGGCATTTCACAATGTATCGTAAATGCACTCGCATTTGTCTGATTTTCTTGCAGCAACATTCATATACACCGCGCCGAAGTTTTTTCCCGCCCTGCGGATCTTCTTCATACTTGTCTTCTTCATCCTCATATTCTTCATCATCCACTTCGAATTCTTCTTCGGTTTCGGTTGACTGTTGCTTTGTTGCCGACTTCATTTTCTTGGTGGCGGCGCGACGCCGGGCTAAATTGGGAATATGAATTTTGAAATATGAATTTTCAAATCTTTAGAGTGGGGAAACTGAAACGAAACGATTTTTTTCGGTTTTCCCTACTCTACTAACCTTCCATGATGGCGGCCTTCTCCTCGTCGGTGGTCCGATCTTCTTTCAAAATAACTTCTTCGGCAGTTAGAATCCATTCGAGATAGCCATTCAGCTCTCGCTCGATCTGTTGTTGACGACGTAGTTTCAGAAACTCGCGCCTATTTTCCACCCGTTCCCTTTCTTTGGCAAATTCACCAGAAAGAACACCAAGAACTAGATTCTAAAAAAATGTAAAATCAATTTTGAAAATTAGCGTCGGTGATCATGTTACAGATGGCCAATGAGGAAGAATCTTCCCCCTAACCTTCCGACAAAAAGGCCAAAAATTATATCAACCCGACAACGGAACGACCAGGTTGGTCAAAACTTCCTATTTTCCACCAAAAATATCCAATTTTTCAATTTTTTAGCAAGAAAATTGTAAATTTTGGAGCATTTTCAGCTCAAAAATAACCATTTTTGACAAAAAATTTTCGCCTGAAAATCGACTTCTACAGCCAACCATCACCATTTTAAAATTACCGTAATTTCTCTAATTGAACCCCATAAAGTTCTATTTTTCGATCCCCTTTTTTGGCCAAAAATTCGAAAAAAAAAATTTTCATTGAAATCCAGCGAAAAATGTCGATTTTAGATGTATTTTTTGGGACCGACATCACGGTACTTATGCATTATCTCCTCCAAGGGGTGAGGATTCTGCATACATTTAAGCAGAATCCCCCCAGGCTGAAAATTAAATTTTCATTTTTTTAGGCATTGATTTAGGCTAAAGGCTTAGGCCAAGACTTGAATTTAGGCCAAAACCTAAGTCTAAGCCAAGACCTAAGCCCTTCAGCCTAAACCAAAAGCCTAAAAAAAGATTAAAAATTGATTTTTTTGGTTTTCAGCCTAGGGGGGATAGTGCATAAGTGCCGACATTACTCATAAAACAACCTAATATAATAAGTAAAAACCTACAAGCATAAAGAAAGACCCGAGAATAATCAAAGGGATGAAATAAGCCCAATTGTAAGTGCTACCAATAGAATCGTTTGTCTAAATGCAATTTTTTATGCAAATTTTTACTTAAATGAACAAAGTTACATAGTACATCACAGTGGTCCACCCCTCCATGGTAATGCATTGAAAGACAGTGATCATCGCGAAGGCAATATTATCGAATGAAGTGATACCAAAATTCGGACCTATCCACTGATTTAAACACGCTGTCCCAGGAGCATCACAGTTGTAAGCACCAGTGGCAGAAGATTTGTTTGAGCTAAAAGAAAATGTGATCAAGGATTTATTGAAATCATAATAAGAAGGACCCTTATGATTTTTTTTCAAATCCTGTCTCGAAAATCCCGAGATTCGTTCCCGTCTCGCATCCCGAAAAACCATTCCCGGCCAAGAGGTCGATTCCGGAATCGAACACTAGTAAAAACTAACCATGGAAAAGGCCTTTCACTCAAATTCACTATCTCACCAACATCGTTGTAACAAGCAGAATGGAAAATCCCCGAATAAAATTCTAGACCGATGATGGCAAAAATCACAATCGCGAACAGCACCAACAACCCAATTTGCAGCAACGGTGCCATCGCACATAGTATCGACTTCAAGACCACTTGCAAACCTAAAATTTGTGTTATATAACACATTTTTATGCAGTTGTATTTCGGGTTTGATGTTGCGAAACTTGTTGATGTTTTTGAGGATTTCTCCAGAAATAGAAAGCCAATCCTGATAGGTTTGGTATCGTTAGAAAGCTGGATTTTGTAGCAATCGAATGACACAAAAGTCATGCCAGAACTCTTTCTGGTTGAGGAGTTATTGAATATTAATTTTTTTAAATGTCAGTTTTTTCGACATTTTTTACTAATTATGCAATAACTCCGCAACCAGAAAATGTTATGGCATGATTTTGGTGTCATTCGATTGCTACGAAATCCAGCTTTCTAGCTACACCAAAACTATCACGATTGGATTTGTATTTTCGGAGAAATCAGCTTAAAAACATAAAAAAAGTTTCGAAATGTCAACTTTCGAAACACCAAACGACCATATTTCGCATACTCGGTATTCCACTGACAAGCTTTAACGGTCGAAGCACCCGAACAGCTCTCAATGTCCTCAAGTCCACCGCGTCTTCCTTCCCTGTTGGAGTAAAAGGTAGCATTGTAACAACACTAAAAGTTTTGTATTATGGAAGTGATCTAGAGAAAGAGATGGCTTACCCAGAAACAACAACAATAAAATCCATTATGTTCCAGCCGGATCGGAGGTAGGAGCCTTTATGTAAGACAAAACCGAAAGCAATAACTTTGAGAAGGCACTCTAAGCAAAAGATACCCATAAAGTAAGGCTCTGTTAGTTCCTAAAATTATGTTTCGTCGATGTTAATTTTTTGAATTGAATGACCAGGCCACTCACAAGGGACATGCACGAAGTGATGCATGAATTTGTTCAAAAAGTCCTATATATTCTGAAAGAGCATACGATATAAGTAAAAAATGATTCCTTCAATCAAAAGGCAGGATGGCTTAGTGGATTTGTTGCAGGCCAATGATCAGACAGTTCAGGGTTCGATTCCCCTTACTGGCTAAATTTTGTTGCCAAAATTTTTTATCTATAGCAACTAATTTGTTATTTCTAAAGAGTTATCAGGTATGCTCGTTCAGAATAAATAGAAATTTTTGACAAATTTATGCATCACTTCATGCATATCCCTTGTGAGGGAGGCACCCTGTAGTTATAAATTTTTGATTTTCTTTATGCTTTGGTGTGAAATTTTCTTCCTTCTAAAAATTTGGCTGTGCTCATCTGCTTTAGGGAAACTAAAACTCATAAGGGAATATTGAATACATAATCAAGGCGACCAAAAATTATCGTTTCCTTTTTTCTTTCTTTCGCATATTCCTATTAGCCAGCCCAAATTATATCTCCCAATGCACGCAAATTTGATTTGACTACGCAAAACCATAAGCTAATAAATATAAAGAAAGAAATTAGCTATCTTACGTGATTTATCAAATTCTCGGAGCTACCACCCACATGAAAAAATTTTCAAAATTTTTTCTGGGAATGACCCCTCTCGGGGTCCAGTACTCCCCCCTCCTTATCCATGTATGTATAAACTGACCATCATTTCTGACAGTGGCTTTTTGTCGTTCTTTGGCAAGTGCTGCTCCATGGCGAGTACAACACAATTCCCTATGATGGTCAAGAGGATAAAATATTCGAACGGGCCCCATTCGATGATCATTTTCGCGTTCCTTCGCAGGATGTTGTCTTCGGAGAAGATGAACAACGATGTTGGACCCTAAAATCCAGTTTGTTATTATTGCATTACTATTTATAGACTCATTGCAAATTGATGGGATTTTTTATCTTAAAAAGTTTGCCGAGGCATAAGAATGAGCCTTTTGTTTTTTTTCTTCTTCCTTCCTTCCTTTTCAGCTTGGCCCACCAAAAAGTTTTTAATCAACGCGTTTGGTCATACATACACACTAGCATTCTTTGAGCCTTTCTAACAAATCGATGCTGACAAAACGTAAGAGACACTTATTATTCCGGGTCTTATTCAAAAATTATAAATTTTCGTCGCCGCCCAACCGCGCGTCATGCCCATGTTTTTCGTATAATAGATGACTTGCCATCGTTTTGAGGCAAAATTAGGCATTGAAAACTTAGCCCTTCACAGACCTTGCGATTTTCAACAAACGGAAACATTCTATTTCGTACAAGTAGAAATAAAAATAGGGAGATGCAACAACTGCCTAGTATAGAAAATTATAATGTACTAATAGTACTGGGTTTGGGCAAAATGTGGATTGTCACGAAAACATATGTACTTATATAAACAGGGTGTTCCAAAAAAGTGGAATTTTCGTATTTTTTCGTGGATATTGGACCCGAAAATTTTTTTCTAAAAATGATCCGTATAGAGGTAATTTGATAAGCGTGAAAACGCTCCCTTGACCCTGATTCAGGGTAGAGTATTGAAGCGAAAATGAAAAAAAATCGGATTTTGACAGGATATCCGAAAGGTTTCCTATCTGGAAATTGAAGCCTAAGCCTTAGCTTAACTCTAAGCTTAAGCTTAGGCCTTAGCCTACGCTTAAGCCTAAGCCTAGGCCTAAGCTTAAGCCTTAGCCTAGGCCTAAGCTTAAGCCTTAGCCTAGGCCTAAGCTTAAGCCTTAGCTTAGGCCTAAGCTTAAGCCTTAGCCTAAGCTTATTAACATACATATCTATGTCTTCGTCCTCGGCTCTTATTATCTCGAACTGTGATTCATCTTCCACTAGCAAACTCGAAACAAGTTCATTAAACTTTTCAGATTCTTTGTTTGTGGGGAAAAGTGCGATTGCTTTACGATCTTTCTTTCCATTTAGCAGTAGTTTTTCCACAAAAAATTTGGCTGCTTAGACTTAGCCTAACCCTAAGCTCAAGCCTAGCCTTAGCCTAACCCTAAGCCTTGCAATTGTTTTCGAAACGTGAAATGTTTCCTTGACCCTGATTCATAGGAGCAATCGATTTCTCGTATAAAAAACCCTAGGATATCCGGTCAAAATTCCAATTTTTTTCATTTTCGCATCAATACGCTACCCTGAATCAGGGGCAAGGAAGCGTTTTCACACCTTGGGAGTGTGCACAATCGATTCCCCGCATCAAATTACCCCTATAAATTTCGGATCCAAAATTCATGAAAGAATCACGAAATTTCCACTTTTTTGGGACACCCTGTAGTTCAATAGGAATTCCCAGAAATTGGCGCTCAATTGTGGATAGAATGTCGGTCTTTCGTGTTATCAGGGTGGATTCGATCCGTAGGATTAAATTACCGAAGTTTTTAATTTCAAAAAAAAAATTCACCAGACTCATTAAACTTTGTTTTGTGTCTAGCTTCCAAAAAGCTGGCGCGCACGCATGGCCTCGTGGCTAGGACGCTGGCCATTCATGTGAATGGAGAGGGTGCGATCCCCCACAAAGGTCGAAATTTGTATTTTAGCGAATCATAAAAGGTTGTAAAAGCAAACCACCCCAAAATTTTTAATCGAAAAATTTTCTTACATCAATTCCATTCCCTGAACCAGGGTCGAGATAATTTTTTCATACTTAGAAAATGTGCGCTTCTCGCATAAAATTATCCCTAGATGGATGCTTTCAGGGCGAAAATAAAAATTTTTCGATTTTCGCGTCAATACATCGAATCCATTCCCTGAATCAGGGTCAAGGAAACGTTTTCATGCTTCGGAAATGCGCGCAATTGATTTATTATCGGCCTATAAATTATTTAAGAGGCGATAATTCAATTTTTCGTCAAAAGTCTGTGTATTGAAACGAAAGACAATGTTTTCGTTTCAATACACCGTTCAAAAAATTCCAACTTAATTCAAGTTTAGTCAAAAATCAAAAAATTTAATTTTTGACTAAAATCGAATTTTTGTCTAAAAATTGTTTTTGATAAAAATTCAATTTTTCGATAAATATTTGATTTTGATAAAAATTGAATTTTTGTCAAAATCAAATTTTTGTCGAAAAATTCAATTTTTGTCAAAATCGAATTTTTTTCATTTTTTTCCCACCCACCACCATCCCCTGGGTGGCTATCTTCGATATTTCGAGATATTGTCTCTCAAATTTGTAGAAAAAAAATAATTTAGCCTACCTTTTCCTTAGCGCCAGGAGCCGTGAGTGGAGTTTTCCGAGGTGTTCCAAAACCGCCGGATTCGGTTCTTGCCTGCTCTCGTCGGGCTTCTTCGGCAGCCAACCTAGCAATTTGATCAATGTGTAACATCATTTAATTTTTTAACTTTGATTTGAATAAAAGGGATTCTTTGTTGTACGACAGTGCATTTCTCTTTGAAAGAGAAGAAAAAAGGGTCTTCAAGTTACATGACTTGGAAAAGAATCTTTCCTGTTGTACTTCGTGTTATAGTCCATTTTGAAGTATAAATAAAAATTTTCAATTGAATTTTACACTAGTAGACAATGAAAAACATGACTAGTCTTGAATAGAACAGATATAAAATGGCGTATAGCCTCAAAAAGATGAATCTTCTATATTCATCTCTAGCATTAGATTATAGCACAAAAATAAAGCTAGTGGTCAAGATTGGATCTAATGCAGGTAAGTAGAGAGATTACGCGTGGGAAAGCGCCAATAGTAGTGATTTAGCCCGATTGTTCTCTATTCTTTGCCTAGTCGTGAACACGTAAAATACGTAAGCGTTGGGGTGGCTGGGCCCTTTTCTTTTTAACTCGAGCTAAAAAGGCAATATGGCCGGCAACGGAGTGGTTCGAAGACGAAAGAGAGATGGCGAATGCCACAGAAAGTCGGGTGTTGCTATACGCACTAGGATGGAATAAAGTGGCCGACAGAGTGGAGATGCGAAGTAGAACAGAAGCAAATTAGAGAGTGCCAAGAGCGATATGCCCAAACGAGCTGTATACTCCGGAAAAAGAATGGCATAGCGGATCAAAAGTTGGAAAAGAATCTTTCCTGTGTTGCACTTCGTGTTTTTAGTCTGATTCATGGAGATAACAAACAAAGTTGGAGCTCAATAGACAAGCATGACTAAGAAAAAAATGAGGTGTTCTCGACATTGTCAAATTTCACCAATTTCCTAAGCAACTTACATATTAGATCGTTTTCGCAAAATCGAATTTTTGTCAAAAACTCGAATTTTCATCAAAAATTCGATTTTTGATCAAATTCGAATTTTTTACTAAAAATTGAATTTTTGTCAAAAATATGATTTTTAGTCAAAAATCGAATTTTTTGTCAAAATTCGATTTTGAGCAAAAATTTTGATTTTTGAGGAAAAAATTCAATTTTTTGTTAAAATTCGAATTTCACAAAAAAATTCAATTTTTTAAAATTTTTAACGAATTTTTTCAATTTTGACGAATTTTGTCGAAAATTGAATTTTTTTGTCAAAATTCGAATTTTTTTCAAAATTGAATTTTTTGTCAAAATTCGAAAAAATTCAATTTTTGAGCAAAAATTCGAATTTCACAAAAAAATTTAATTTTTAACGAATTTTTTCAATTTTGACGAATTTTTCGATTTTTCCCGAATTTTGTCAAAATTCAATTTTTCGAATTTTTGCTCAAAAATTGAATTTTTTCGAATTTTGGCAAAAAATTCGAAAAAATTCAATTTTGAAAAAAAATCGAATTTTGACAAAAAATTCGATTTTTGACAAAATTTGTGAAAAATCGAAAAATTCGTCAAAATTGAAAAAATTCGTTAAAAATTTAAAAAAAATTAAATTTTTTTGTGAAATTCGAATTTTTGCTGAAAAATTGAATTTTTTTTCTCAAAAATCAAAATTTTTGCTCAAAATCGAATTTGCTCGAAAAATTGAATTTTTTGTCTAAAAATCGAATTTTTGTCAAAAATTCGATTTTTAGTCAAAAATTCAATTTTTCACAAAAAATTCAATTTTTTGATTTTGATCAAAATTGAATTTTTTGGCAAAAATTCAATTTTTGTTAAGAGTTTAATTTTTGACTTAAAATCGAATTTTGGTCGAAAAATTGAATTTTTTGTGAAATTCAAATTTTTGTCAAAAATTCAATTTTTACCTTGTTGGGGATGAACCCGCGCCATTAACATGAACCTTTATCACCTAATGTTTTTTGTCGTTTTTTCTATTAACATTTATCCTTTTAGTGAAAATCCAAATTTTCATCCGCCATGAAAGAGAGCATAAGATGAAACAAAAGAGGATGAGCCAAGAGAGAGATCGTCGTTTCTGGCACTCTGTAGCCTTTTGGAACTTTTTTTATGTTCACGCTCCGGGCATTTTGTTCATTCATTGAAAAATGTCGTGAAAAGAACACTGGTCCATCTTACGTCTTTGCACTTCGCCGCATTTATTTCGTTTGGCGGATGCACAGGCATCTTTTCTGGACGAATTTCCAACGTTTCCTCATCTCTTTGTGGCCTAAGGCAACTACGACCCACTATATCTATGAAAGAACCTGCTGCTGACCTAGTCTTCGCGCTAACTCGAAGCATGATCGGGCTTAAAGGAAAAGAAGCGAAGATGGAACTCCCACTCATCGCGACGATGTTCGCCATGCCCTACGACTAATATCGGGCTGAGCTCATCTTCTGTCAAGACATTTCCCTTATGGGTATTCCATACTCCGGTCAAGAGAAATTTTCGACCTTAAATTTCATAAAAAATATAAAGATAAAAAATGAGGGTAAAAGTTAATGTTGAAATAGTCAATAATTTAAGTAATTTATAGGGTTGTTAGAAAAAAGAATTTTTGACAAAAATCAATTTTTTTATTATCAAAAATCGATTTTTGTCTAAACATCGAATTTTAGTCAAAAATTCTATTTTTAGACAAAAATCGATTTTTGTAAAAATTCGATTTTGTAAAAAATCGATTTTTGACAAAAAAAATTGATTTTTAATCAAAAATTCGAAAATTCGATTTTGCAAAATAAACACATTTGGGTTTTCTATGCGTGGAGTCAATTGCGCGAATTGCTGCATCTTGAAGGCGCTTTTCTGACCCTGATTCAGGGAAAAGATGTGTGTATTGAAGCGAAAATAGGCTAATTCGGCATCAGGGAAGCAAAAATCGAATTTTTGACAAAAATTCGATTTTTAGACAAAAATTGAATTTATAAAATATAGGACAGGTTTTTCTATACGAGAAAATCGATTGCGCGCATTTTCAATGCCTTGAAAATGCTTTCCTGACGCCGAATTATCCTATTTTCGCTTCAATACACACATCTCTTCCCTGAATCAGGGACAGAAAAGCGCCTTCAAGATACAGCAATTCGCGCAATCGACTCCACGCATAGAAAACCCAGATGTGTTTATTTTGGTAAAAATTAAAAAATTTTAACACTAAAAGCATTTTTTATTTTTTAAAGCATGTTCTAAATCTTTATAGTTTTTGAGAGAATTGCGTGTGAAGTTGGCGATTTTCGAAATTTTGTGTATTACAACGAAATCTTGTGACGATAGTTTTTTCCCTAAATCAATAAATTCTGTATATTGAGAAGAAAATAATTCAAAATCCTTAAAAATTTAGGAAAAAAAATAATTACAGCATTTTTTATAACTCGACGAGACGAATAAAGTGACACCAAAATTATCGAATTTTAAAATTATTCTGGGTTATTGAAACGAAAACATTTGAAAATTTTCGTTTCAATAGCCCAAAATAGTTTTAAAATTCGATAATTTCGGTGTCATTTTATTTGTCTCGTCGAGTTATAAAACATGCTGTAATTATTTTTTACTAAATGCTCAAGGATTTTGAATTATTTTCTTCTCAATATACAGAATTTAGTGAGTCAGGGAAAAACTATTAGCACATGTGTTTCAGTGCAAAAATAAAGCGAAAAAAGTCTGAAGATTGACTTTAACAGCGTATAACTCTGGATGGGTAAAAGCTTTTTACTCCATCTTTTTTTTAATTTGAAGGGC
>JAQGCP010002641.1:0-10095 GCA_034699885.1 Acrobeloides thornei | reverse complement strand
ACAACACTCTAGTGGGTTTGAAATCTTGGGGGGTTCGAATCCCAGCCCGGGAAAAAGCCTTTTGCCCAAAGTCAAGAATTTCAAAAACAAAGAAACATGCATAAAATGGACCAATTAGCTCTTTATTTTCCAAAAGTCAGCGACGGCTGTACCGCCTGCAACAAAACATCAACCATTTTCGTGATTGTAAGCATACATGGGCAGCACCTCAGGTGGAATTTTCAAAAAAACCCACAACTCTCATTTGGTCTCCCTCCCGATGGGGTCGAAAAGTTGGCGACCAAAAAAAAGATTGACAAATTTAAAAAATATTCTTTTTTATACAAATAAATATGCTGCTCCAAGCAACCTACTTTTTTACTATTAATCCTCAATTTGTCAGCTTTCCGACCCACATTCTACATCCCCCACAACCCCCCTCACATCCCCCAGGTGAAAAACCTGGGGTCTGCCCGTGCATGGTCTCTAGCCCCTTGGCAAATTATATTCATTTTTGTTGAAAAATTTTTGAAATTTTTGTTAAAAATGGCTTTTGGACAATTTGTTACTTACCATCCCAGTAGCCAAGAAGTAACACAACTGTATAGTGTAACAATATGCCCGCATATCGTTCACAGCCGGGTGATTCGCCGGTACAGCTGTTAGAACCTCGCCTAGTTCAGTAACAGAGATCCCAAGTTCATGCTGGTTGGTCATTTGTGTTGCCAAAAGCTGAAAAATTTTTTTAATTTCAAAAAATTGAATAAAAAGTTTACCAAGGATTTAGCCAACCTAAAATAGCACTCGACAACTTTTTCTTTCAAATCTCGGAAGTAGATAATTCCACAATCGACAACTTGTAATGCATTTTCGAAATCATTTAATTTGAGGTAGACTTCCTAAATTATTTGGATCGAACTCTCCCCATTAAAGGTGGCTTTTGATCATCTCTACCGATTGCGCTATGAAGGCTTCCATTACCATTTTCGCAATCCGTGTCCGGGGATCGAATCCTAACCATTAAAGATGGCTTTTGAGCATCTCTACCGATTGCGCTATGATGGCATATGTTGCCATCATTTTTTAGACATTTCCGTGTCCGGGGATAGAACTTTCCTCGCACTCTATGTCCGGGAATCGAACCCACCCCGTTAAAAGTGACTTGTGAGCATCTCTACCGATTACGCTATGAAGGCTTCCATTGCCATATTTTGGGGCATTTTCACACCCTGTGAAGCTGGAAAACTGAACTATACTTACTGCTAAATAAAATAAAATCTTTCCATGAAAGAAAGGATATTTCATCGATATGTGAGCTTCATTTTTCAACAACGCTTTTATCTGCTCATACATTCTCTGACTCAAATAAAGTTCGGCTATCAAACAGACCACTTTGAGTCTAGCATCTTCAAATGCTGTACCCAGATCTTTCATCATATTGAACTGAAATTTTTTTGTAAAAAATATATAAATTCAACAAAAAAAATTACCGCTTGTGTAAGATAATGCCTGGAAAGGTCAGTATTTTTTGAATAATACCATAACATTTTTCCAATTTCAAAATTTAGCATAGACGACATTTCGGTGGAACATGGGGTTTTTAAACCGGCCTAAATTTTTGACAATTTTTTTAGTATAGGTACTTTTCGTACGGACTTTTCGTACGGGTACTTTTCATACGAGTACTTTTCGTACGGTATTTTTCGTACGAACTTTTCGTACGGATACTTTTAGTACAAGTACTTTTCGTACAATTATTTTCGTCAAAGTCACCGGCCCCGGAGGCTTTCGGGGGCTAGTCCCGGGGCCTAGGAACCTTTTTCGACCCATGCTACGAAGAGTACCTGTACGAAAAGTTCGTACGAAAAGTACCCGTACGAGAAGTTAATACAAAAAATATTTGTACGAAAAGTACCGTACGAAAAGATCGTACGAAAAATAATTGTACAGAACAATTGTATGAAAAGTCCGTACAAACCAAAACAAAAGTCTTTCCAAGCGGGATCGAACCCGACTCACTTCAATGCAAGTCTGGCATCATAACCACTAGACTATGGACATAACCACATGAAAATTTTTAACCTAGCATAAACTTTTTTTGCTAGCTCGCATTGAAAAACGGAGGAATTTTTTTTAAAGAATTTTACCATCAAACACTTGATAGCCATCTTATATTTTGGAGGTTGACTGGTTCGAAAAGTTTCTGCCATCGCTAATAACGTTATACATGCTTGATCCGGAGGTACTGGTGGAATATTTTGGGATTGATGATTTTCCATTTTGTACACTAATAACTTAAATTTAATTAATTTTCTACGAAAAAATTCTCAGCAGCAAAATAAGCGCACGACGCCATTCGTCGATATTTATTTGAAAATTGGTGGAAAGTGAAGCGAAAACCCTGTATTTTCTCGAATTACGTTATCGGAAAATCTCTAATTGTCTCTTCAAAGAGACATTATTGTTGTATCGAGTGCACAGCTGTCACTTTCCATCCAACGTTTCGACTTTAGACCTCATTTCGCGCAAATAGCGGAAACACTAGGGTGTCTATGTTTTTTAAGCGAATCGACGCACGGAATTTTTTGGTGTTTTAATATGAAAAATCATGGATAAATAACGGGATTGTTGGTGGAATTTTTCTTTTTGAACAACGAAATTTGCATATTTGGAAAATATTTGTCTTGTTTATATTTTCTTTCGGCTTATTCGAATTTTTGTGTCGATGAGGAAAATATTCGCTTTTTTAAATAAATTTTTTTCATATGACAAATATGTAACAGATTGGACTTCGTCCAATAAATAGAAAAAATTTCCAGTGTCTTCATCCCTTTACTCATGATTTTTGTTAATGATCTCATTATGATTTTTCATCAAAATTGACCATTTTTCACCAAAATTTCCCCATTTTTTTACTAAAATTTATATTTTTTCATTAAAATTTATATTTTTTCATCAAAATCCCATTTTTCACCAAATTTTCCATTTTTTCACCAAAATTTACTCTTTTTTTACAAAAATTTACCTTTTTCATTAAAATTTTCCTTTTTTTCACCAAATTTTACCATTGTTTCACTAAAATTTACCCTTTTTTCACGAAAATTTACCCTTTTTTCAATAAAATTTCCCATTTTTTACCAAATTTTATCATTTTTTTCACGAAAATTTTCCGTTTTTTCATACAGTGTGAATAAAAAAGGGTGCATTTTGTGATTTTTGTGGCCCGAAAAAATTTTTTTGCAACCGGAAAATTTTTACTAAAACTTATTGATATAGGGGTAATTTTATGCGAGAAATCGTTTGCGCGCATTTCTGAAGCATGAAAATGCTTCCTTGACCCTGATTCAGAGAATGGAGTTGGTGTATTGATACGAAAATCGAAAAAAATTTTATTTTCGCCCTGAAAGTATCCATCTAGGGGTAATTTTATGCGGGAAATCGATTGCGCACATTTTCTAAGCATGAAAAAATTATCTTGACCCTGATTCAGGGTATTGACGCGAAAATCGAAAATTTTCTTTTTTCGCCCGTACACCAACTCCATTCCCTGAATCAGGGTCAAGACGATTTTTCATACTTAGAAAATGTGCGCAATCGATTCCCCGCATAAAATTATCCCCAGATGGATGCTTTACGGGCGAAAATAGAAATTTTTTTCGATTTTCGTGTCAATACACCGAATCCATTCCTTGAATCAAGTTCAATGAAGCGTTTTCATGCTTTTTCATTTTTGGAAACTTCAATAGCGAATATCTCGCGCTAGGAGTCGAATCAAGAGGTGGTGTAAAAAAAGGAGTGGTGTGTTTTTAAACCACCCCTTGATTCGATTCCTAGAGTGAGATATTCGCTACTGAAGTTTTCGTTTACCAAGGCTGTGTATTGAAGCAAACGTATTGAATCATCAGGGTGATTTTGAAATTTTTGTTCTCAAAAATTGTGGCCTACTACTTGGCTAAATTTTTTTGAGCTTCCAAAAAATTTTATCGAAAAAAATTAAAAAATGCTTAGAATTTTACGCTCTACAAAATTGACATAGATCGTTATAAACTTTACTGGTCCTTTAAAAAATCGAACATTTTAAGATCAAATAATTGAGTGCTTTGACTCTAAAAAATCAAGTTTTTAGGTTCTAAAAATTCGAGTTTTTGAACTATTTTAGATCTGATTAATTCTCATTAATTTTGATTAATCAGAATTACACGTTTAATTCTCATTAATTCTGATTAATTCTGATTAATTGTGATTAATTTTGATTAATCAGAATTAATGATTAATTCTGATTAATTTTGATAAATTTTGATTAATCAAAACGGAATTAATGAGAATAAAAATTTTTTCTTCTTAAAATGTTATGTTTGATACTCTACTTCTATCGGAAAAATTAAATTTTTTAAAAATAAGTCTTAAAAATTCTGATTAATCAGAATTAATCATAATCAGAATTAATCAAAATGGAACAACACTGAATCAGGTAACTCAAATTAAAATGTCAACTCAAAATTAAGAATAAATACATATATAATGACACGAAAGTGGCGAAAGTTGCTGTGGCGAAATTCGTGGCGAAAGTTATACTGCCAGTTGTTGGTACCGGTGAATAGTTTAACAAAATGTTCTATGAGAAAAATCAGTTCTCACTAGAAAACAGAGTTTTGGCCGCCTAAAGTGCCAAAATGACCAAAGCATCTCGTTTTTTATCGTTCACGAGTTTTTCAATAATTCCAACGTAGCGTGATCGAAAACGGTCGGATGTTGCCGCACCGCAACTAGGGCTTTCTCTGAAACGAACTTTTTAAAAACTGTGTCCGGGATGCCATACCCATTTCAAATCTTTGCAGAGACGCTCTCTTAAAATTTTACATACTTTATTTGTTTATTTAATATTTAACATGATTAATGTGTAAATTTCAAATAGCATCTTTTTGCTCAAAAATCTTTTGAGAAATACATCAAACAAGTTTTTTTCCTTCCTGTATTTAATTGTTTTTGATCCGAAAAATCTAAAGGAAAAAGTTGTTCTAAATGGGCCAGGTCCATTTGTATCGGATGTAAGTCAAGCGTTTTATAATAGAAAAAGTCCATAAATGGCCTCCAAGATGAATGCAAATTTGCGTGATTAATTTCTAATCTTGCAGGTTTTGTGGAGTTTCCCTTCCTTTGTTGTTTTTGAAGGTCTTTGTTTGACGTAATTTTCGGAATTTTTGTGTTATGAAAAAGTTGTTTTGTGCTTTTTGTAAATTGTGGCTATAAATGTAATTTTTCTTTGATATCACCTAGAGGCGTGATATCAAAGCGTATAACATGAATTGAAGCACTTCTTAGAGCTGAACGAAACGATAAAAATGAGTCAATGACAGCAGTATCTTCTAGATTTGGGGGAGGAGGTGCATTTTCCTAAATTTGTTAAAGGGAGTATGAAAAGTGATCACATTACCACTGCTCCATGATTTTTCTTTTAATTACAAAAATTTTGCAAATTCATTCTCAACGCTTTATTTTTCTTCTCTTTTATTTACAACACAGACATCAAAACTCCTTTTTGCAATTATTTAACCAATTTTCTCTTTAAAGTAAAATTATTCATTGTAGTTCAAGTGAGCATTTTTGAAAGTACCATAAGAACAGGTTTTAAACCTTCAAAATTTCTATTCCTGGTAACTTCTAATTAAACTAATAAAAAAGTGAACAAAAATAGTTGAGATGCATTAATTAGGGTTGGGTTTAGAACCAAAATAAAACCATAAGACTTATTTTTTATTGTCGAGTGTTCCTTTTAGTTTCTAGAACGAGTGGTATACCCAGAATTTTAGTAATTCCAAAAGTTATTTTAGTTTTTTTGATCTAACGGTTAAAAGTTATGAGCGAAACAAAATTGCGAAAAAATTTTAACAAGTTTGAACATTGAAACAAAGAGCCTGCACCTGAAATTAATTTATATACTGGCTTAAAATTTAAAAAATGTTATTTTTTATGTAATTTTATAGGGGGTTTGCTTTCACAATTTTATTTGATTAGCTAAAATGAAAATTTCGACCCTACGGTGATCGAACCCTCGATGTTTGGGATGATCTTTCCGCCACTTGCTCCTGTGCTACGTGGGCGACACTTTTCGCAAAGCTCGCCATGAAAAGGGTTATACTCGGAAAGTACATGAAATTTGGAGTATTTTTTTACGGCATGTTCTGAATCGTTGTAATTTTTGAGATAGTCGTGTGAGAAGTTCCGTCTGTGTATTACAACGAAAACTTGCACATAGTCGTAAAATCCCCAAATAAATAAAAAATCTGTGTATTGACACGATTAGTCGATTTATTTTTTGAAAAAAACGATAAATAGTGTCGATACATAGATTTTTATTGAATCAGGGATTTTACCATTATGTGCAAGTTTTCGTTGTAATACACAGATGAAATTCATACGCAATTATCTCAAAAACTTTTTTCATCTACTTCGAACGCAAAAGTTGATCGCCCCCAACTTGAACTTTCAGTTTGAACAGAATTAAACAATTCTGTTCAAAGTTGGCCGGGTCCTTTTAACATGGGCTAGGATATTACTTCCATAAGACTTACTCCAAATCATTCTTCCGTGTTAGATTTTTCCCCTCAGTGAATTTACTTTTGGCCTTACACAACAATGTATATGTCAAAATTTTATAAGGCATTTACAATTCCAAAGATTTTTTTAATTTTATTTTTCATCCAATTTCCAAAAAAGTTCAGCGCCGATGATACAGAGAAAGTAGCGCAAAATTCAACTTAAATTGCAAGCATACATTACCAATGGGGGGACTGTCCCCCCCCCCCTCATGTAGCTAGCATCGGGCCAAAAATTAAGATTCATATAGCCTCGGAGTTCCAAGTCTCAAAGCTATATAGCCGAGCCAACAAATTAGATGGCGATCTTTTTTTTGGTCGACAACATATAGCCTGAAGTAGCTTGTCCCCCCTCCTTGTTCATGTATGATTGCAAGTATTCGATGTCTAATGCTCTACTACGACATTTTGATCATTTTAAGTCCATTTTGAGGTCATTTATACAAAAAGCAAGTTTGGCGTCATCTATAGTTTTATTGCATATTTAATTAATATTTTAACACATTAAATTCCAAAATAGAAACCGCAAAACTATTATAAATTTTTATGGCCAAAAAATTCATTTAAACCAAACCTCATTTATTCTTTTGTACCTATTTTTTCTTTAGTACCTATTTGTACTGTGAAAAAATGATAAAAACTCAAATTCTTGAGCATTTTTCACAGTAGAATATATTTTCACAAAATAGTGATACTTCGGAATTGTTCAAAAGCAAAATGGGTTATGCGGAAAGTAAGAATTTTTTGAAAAATTTTCGCGCAGGCCCAATAAAACTTGGAATGTTCAAGATTGTATGATTTTCTTTCTCAAAAAATCTAAAATTAGATTTGAAACTTCATAAAAACTTTTTACAACTAAAAAATTCTATGAAACCTCATCTCTGATCAACATAACTCTTTTGTGCGTCTATTCTTATGACCAAAAACATTTTTGTTGTTGCTTATGTCTATTGTCCATTCAAAGAGCTCGCTACAAACCTTTGCAAAAAAGTAGCTTGCAAGTCATCAACGTATCATTTTGTATTTAAACTCCTTCTTTATTCAAAATGTCTTCATTTGTTACGTAACTCGTAATCATTGTTGTGTGTGATGTATAGCGGACTTTATTCGAAAAATTATATAGACCCGCCGAAATATGAAAGTAATAAATCAATTGATTTTATAGATGATTTTTCATAGGGACTAGAAAAGTCTAAATAAAACATTTTTAGAAGCACTGGGGTCAAAAATGGATAGCTTCCGAGAGAATTTTGCAGATAGACTACGGTCCGAAAATACGATATTGAGAGAATTTTGTGCTGAATTGTTAGGAACCTTTTTCTTGTTGGTAAATTTTATGATTAAACTTTATGTACAGGGTGCCCAAAAAATGGTACTTTTTGTGATTTTGGGTGATTTTTTCAAGTTTTTTAACTTTCACAAAACATAACCCTACAGGGGTTTTTTTATGCGAGGAATCGATTGCGCATATTGTCGAACCCTGAAACCATACATGGGCAAGGGGGGGGGGGGGGTACTGTACCCCCTAATTCGTCGTATCGGGAAAAATTAATGGACCAATTCGTATTTTGACGGCGAATACGTCCAAAACTATATACGAATTTGTATTTGACTACGATTTCGTATTTACAATTCGTAGGGTTCAAAAAAAAATCGTATACGATTTCATATTTCGACTTTTTCGCTTGTCGACGTTTTTTTTGGTCGACAGTAACCTTTGGGACCAATTCGTATTTTGGGGCCCAGTACCCCCTGATTGCCCATGTATGGTGTTAAGGATTTGGATCGTACCAAAAGTCAAAAGTTAGTCCGAACAAACAAACATTACACGTTTTATATAAGAAGATTATATTACGTAATTTTTCCTTTAGCCCCTCCCCATGATTTTTGGTGATATTTTCTTAGATCCCTTCCCCTCTTTGGTTACGATACTTTTTGATGATCTTAGCATATTTTCGCTTCAATGCATACTTCTCTTCCCATAATCAGGGAAGCGTTTTCACGGTTCAGCAATGCGCTTCCTTGCATGGAAAAGCCCTCAATAAGGTTATTTTGGTGAAGATTAAAAAAGTTGAAAAAAATTGAAAAAATCGCAAAATTGCTTTTTTGGGCATCCTTTAGGTTAAAATTAATGTTTTTGATCATTTTGAGAATTTCATCAAACTTTTTATCGATGCCTCAAAAACACCATTTTTAATCTCAATCTGTGCCGAAGATAATTAAATAATATATAAGCTATAAATAACAATAATTATAACAGAGAACAAAAATCATGGAACTTTCATGATATTTTTCAATAAAACAATCTCTAACGTCGGTTAATATCAAACGGCGGTTGAGCCCAAATTTGCACGCTCAGTCGAATCGTGTTATCTTTGATATAGCCATTTTCTGGATTAGCCAAATACTGAAAAAATAAATGTAATTTTTTTAAATGCTTCAAAAATCACCTCAGCCGACAAAAATCGCGAATAACCCCAGTCATCTTCATCTTTGCAGAAAGTATGCGCGATATGCCTTGTATAGTTTTTGACACCACTTTTCTGGGATCTCACGCAAAGCACTGCAGTAGCAGTGCATCTCCATGTACTTTCTTTTGATTCAGAGTTGCATTGAATGAAGAAGCCTAGAGTTTTCTCTGACAATTCGGTTTTTGGTTTCTTCGCTGGTGAAGGACCATTTCCACCACTAGATTCGGCAGACAAACGTGGCATGATAAGGATTTTCCAAGGAAGATCATAGATATATGTGGGTTCGCTGAGACGATGTGTGACTTTTTCGTTATCTGGATAGACGGACATAAATTCAGTGAATTCGGTTAAATCGAAGTTGATTATAGCATCCGGGGTGTTATGTGCACGAGACTAAAATGTAAAAGAAATTAAAATAGGAGCAAGATCTCGGAGCGGGAACCCGAGCCTATAAACTGCAAATCTGTCACTTTAGTCACTCGGCTATGAGCTCGGGTTGGAAAACATCGTGTTATGGTATTCATTTTACTCGTGCTTAGTCAAGTGGTGTGACAATTTTAGCAAAAAAACACCGTGGGAGGGGTCCCCTCGTTTCCCTAAAGGCTAGAAACGTACTTCTATCCGTTCCCGGCCTTTGGTGGGGAACGTGGAAGGCCCCACCCACACCCTTCTTCCCCTTTTATAAAATGTTCTTCGATATGTTTACATGTAACCTAAGAATAATTTGGAATCTTTTAAGGGTTTTTATTGAAGCATTTTTTAAGTGATATAATAGTTAAACCTACCATAAGCAAATTGAGCATGTGGTCAGGCAGTGGCAAATTTGTGATAACTTTCTTTTCAGGAATGCGTGCTAAGATCTTGCTGATGCAATGATTTAACAAAGGTTGAGGGTCTTGTCGACATTTTTGTTCACAAACAATAATTACACTTCGCGTATTGAGACTAAAAAATATTTTTAATATTACAAATTTAAAGGGAGAGTAAACTTTACAGCAGCATCTCGAAGAGTGCATTTCCAACTTCAAAATGTTATATCTCCTCAACCA
>JAQGCP010002640.1:0-10100 GCA_034699885.1 Acrobeloides thornei | reverse complement strand
GTGTTCAGCGACCCCGAAAACCTAGGGTATACCACGGTTTCAAAAATCGATTCGAATTTTCGTTACTATGGCCACCCCAGGTTTGACTTTTCGAGACATCGTCTCTTAAATCTTCAGATACAGTAAACGTTCGATAAGCGGGCCACCCTAGAGGAGGGGGGACGTTTATCGAATTTTCGAGGGGGGGGGACCGCTTATTAATTTTTGAGCGGAGGGGACCCGCTTATATATACAACGGATAATTTGTTGTACCCGATGTTTTTGGCTATGGAGAACACGATGGAGATATTTTTTAACAAAAATTTTTAAAAAAAGGGCCACTCTAGAGAGGGGGTGGCCCGCTTATCGAATTTTTGAGGGGGGCCGCTTAAAGGGGTGCCCGCTTATCGAACATTTACTGTATCAATTTATAATACCCATAACTCAAAAAATTGGCCTCTGCGCGCTTTTTTTATTTCGACTCTGTGTGCGGTCCTTCTCATAGTGACGATCCCTACTACTAGTGTCAAAATTTTATTTATATTATGAATTAGAGTATACCAAAACACATGCATAAATAATAATGGAAAAGCCATTACAGGATGCTCCAAAAACAGCCATTTGGTCATTTTTTAGCAAAATTTTTTTCCCTCCAAAATGATTCATCAGAGGTATTTTTTATGCGAGAAATCGATTGCGCGCATCGAAAAAATTTGAAAACGCCTCCCAAACCATGAAGTATCTAATTTTCAGGTAGAAATTTCTACCCAAAATAACTGAAAAATACTAAAATCTTATATTTTATGATCTGGGAGGCGTTTTCAAGATTTTTTGATGCGCGCAATATTTCTCGCATAAAGATACCCTTGAGTATTTTTAGAGAAAAAATTTTCACCAAAAAATTACCAGATAGCGGTCTTTTTTTGGAACACCCTGTACAAAAAATAATTTTCATAAGTTTTTATTTAACAAAACATAAGAAACAAAACATCAATAAACAATAAATCAAATACTACTTTATCAAAGTTTACTACTTAAAATATAATAAATTCTTTCCGCTTGAGCTAGAATTCAATGCTATTGTGCACTGGCCTAAAAGGAATGTATTAAAGCATCGTTGCATTAAAAATACTATGCCTGGCTTCCAAAACGGCGACGACGTGCACCACCAGTGATTTTCTTCGCGCTGCTTTCAGACCCGGTCGACTCTAAAGCAAAATTCAATTAGAAATAATTTTTTACAAGTCAAAAGGAATGCATGCACTGATACGATCCCATTTGATAAGCTATTTATAGCAATTGATTATAGGACTTACTTTCACTGTGCACACTATCCTTCCTTTTACTATCTAGATCACGACGTGGACCAGATTGTCCTAAAAAAATGTCAAATTAGAATATAAATTTTTGGAATAACTACAGAAAGCTGGAACTTGTTTAAGCCATAAAATGTTGAAAATTTAGATAAGATTAGGAAAAATTTTTTCATTTTTCAAATTTCGAGATGGGGGCCGGGTCCGCCTGGCTACGCTACTGCAACTAACAACAACCCTACCTTCATATCGACGGCTATCAAAACGACGTCCGCGTCCACCTCGGAAAGTACCACGACTTCGATCTGTCTGACTGTTTCGGTCTCTTTTCTGAAAGTCATCCGTGTTAGAAATAGTGCGTCGGCTTCCTTCACCACCACGGCCAAAACTGCCTCGACGACGAACAGGCGAAGGCTTTGGCGGAAGTTTGCGCTCAAGTTCTTCTCGAAGTTCATCCAATTCCCGGTTGTGCTTGAGTTGATAATTAACCAGCAGTTCGGCTAACGAAACTGTTTCCTTTGTTCCGGTGAAGACAAATTCCACGCTGTCCGACTAAAAAATCAACGGTAAAATTTAAAAAAAATTTTTTTGCCTGCCCATTAATTCTCAAACTTGCCTCTTCGCTGTTCGCTTCTGGATCAGCAATATTCACTCGGAGAACGCCACTTTTGTCAACAATTTCCTTTAAAAATAAGCATAAAAATAAATCTAAAGCTTACTTGAATCTTGTCACCATTCTTGCCAATAATCTTACCAGCCAAGGTTCGCGGGACTTTCACTTTTCCGGAGATAAATTCCAACAATCCACGTGCTTGTTCAATGGACTCAAGCGTGTCGGCATAGATCTAAAATGCCGATATTAGTAAAATCGATGGTGTCCCAGGGCTATCAATGAACTGCGCATTTTGGAAGTTCCAACTTCCAAAGATTTTTTTCCAACTTTCGAACGTACAATAGACCAAGGATACCAATAAAATTTTTTCAAAATCAAAAAATTTGACTCCAAAAATCAGATTTTAAGAGTACAAATCAGAAAATGCTGATTTTCCATTATATTTCTTATAAATTTGACAAAATTTCGCATCTCAAAAGTCAGATGTGACACTGGAAAATCAGATTTTGCAAGATTTGACATCTCAAAATCAGGCTTGTGTGACCTTGATGTAACAATGCGTCTTGCTGCGAGTTTCGTCTAGTTCAATTCCCTTGATGCCATCAATAGCTCGAGCCTTTCCCAAGTTAGAGCCACGCTTTCCAATCACGAGACCAGTCAAGTCGGTAGCAACCGTGAATTCTTCGATGTGCTTCGGTAGAACATCGCTAGTGATTTTGTTCGCTTCTTCTTGACGATGAAGCAATGACAGCTTTCGCTTAGAATCGTTAATGAAAAAGTCCTTCAAAACTTTCACACGGCGGATTGCTTGGTCGGCGTAGCTCTAAACGGACAAATCAAGGTTGCGTTTAAGCATGGCAAAAAATGTAACTTTGCCTAGTTTTCAATAAAATTGTATTTATTGAAACGATTGGTTATAAAGCATAAAATTTTTTGATTTTTTGCTTCTCGACCAATAAAATTTTATGCTTCATGACCAATCGTTCCAATAAACATGATTTTATTGAAAATCAGGCAAAGTTACATTTTTTACATGCTTGAACGTAGCTTAAATAAAAAACATGTATACAACAACTTACCCAAACAATGATATTTCCTTCAGTTTCATTAAATTCGACGTGGATATTGCCAACAGCATCGATGAGATCTTTGAAGGAATCCGGAATCTTAAAGTACTCGTATAATTCGGGATCAGCTTTGATGGGAAACTGTTGAAGTTTGTCGAACGAAAGCGGCGTTGTACTATCGGCTGGGCGGCAACAATCGTATGAGACGATTTCTACTTGGATTGGCTCCGTCAAAGTTTCCACGACCGCAAAAGTACCCTAAAAAGTGCACGGTATGGACAAAGGCCTGTATTTTTTACGCATTAACATTAACTAACAGAATATAAAATTGCCCATAAAGAGCAGAAATCTATTGGGTTGATAGAAAAGATCGTGCACTTCCATCTCAAGAAAGTGAAGTGCACGAACTTCTAGACCCTTTTTTCATACATTCACTCAAAAGTTTAAAAACATTCAAAGGATACCTTGATATCACGAATTTTTGCCTTTTTCCATTGATGAACTTCACTGTTCGTTTGCTTAAGACATGCTTCGATTTCGTCGCCTGCTTTGAAGTTCGACTTTTTATTGGTCATCTTTGGGAGACGACAGTTTTCGTATTCGACCTTTTCATCCGGCTTCCATTCACCTTCATACGTAACTTCGATAAAAGCTGGCATAATCGCTTTAACATAAGCCTTTACAAAGGCGCCATCAGATTGCTTTACTTCTATTTCCATGTTATTAAATGCTCCTAAAAACAGTTTTTTACTCGAATGTATGTGTTAAAAAGTTGTATTGAAAGATACATGAAAACAAAAATCAATAAAATATGCTATCTATCAGGGAAGCGTATATTTCAACCCATAGAAAAACGGCAAAAAGTGTGCACCGACATATCGGAAAAACACCTATAAATTTGCTGCCAAAAATGAGGTCGAAATTCCCCGAACTTTTACTAGTCAACAATTACAGAGCGTCCCAAAAAAGTAGAATTTTGAAATTTGTTGGGGTCAAATTTTCGAAAAATTTTTTTCTAAAAATGTCATTTCTAGGGGTAAAAATAGCTGAAAAACACAAATCCGACGTCCAAAAAATTTTTTGATCCATAAAAACTCCTTAAAATAGCCAAAAACGTGTTTTTTAAGACTTTATCATAGAAAAATCGTTATCACAAAAATTTCAAAATTCTACTTTTTTTGGGACACCCTCCGAAATTTTGTCAAAATTTCTTTTTCCCTTGTTTTAAGAAAGCAAAAAATGTGAAGTTAAATAAAAAGACTTTATGAACAAAATGAAACAAAAGGAAATGAAAAAGTTTACAAATTTCTTGTTACAAAAAGTGATTCTCATTTCTTGATTACAGTGATGTAGCCAGAAATTTTTTATGGGGGGAGTCCTACAAAGAATTTTCAAAATTTTGCCTTATTCCCCTTTTATGTTTTTTTCGAAAATTTTCCACAATTTGGGGGAAAACATAAGAGGGGACTCATGATTTTTTCACTCTCGAGTGAAGTATAGATCCCTTCTAAGAAAATTACGATTTGTGATGAAAATGTCAAATTTGGGACTTTTTAATGAAAAATAAAAGTTAGAAAAATTTAGATGAAATTCTTGAATGTAGTTAAAAAACCAGCGCCGCAGGCGAAAATTTTTTGAGAAACGTTTGATTTTTAAGCTGAAAATGCTCTAAAAATTACGATTTTTGATGAAAAATATAAAAGTCTGAAGAAAATTCGTATGAGAAAAATCATAGAGACATCACACATTAAAAAATAAGGGCTTCTACTAATTCGTCTCGACGTCGAGACGAATTAGTGGAGGCCCTAAGAGTTTTTAGTTACGGTTTATAAAAAGAAATTAAACCTCAAAGACATTTGGCTATCGTTAACCAAAATGATGATTGTAATATTTCATAATTTTCCGTAGTTTTTCTATTTTTATTTATGTTTCTGCTCATTGGTTGAGAATGATGAATAAACCATGATGCACCTTTATTTAAAAAAATGTTTTATGCCATTTTTATGGAAAAAAATGCAAAACAATAAAAAAAATCTTATTTTTTATTCATTTTTTGACAACTTTTTTGACATGCTTGAACGCAGCCTTAAAAATAGAAAAACAACGGAATTAAAAATAGAAAAACTACGGGAAATGGTCGAAAAACAAGAGAATTTTACAGCACAAGAGAAGAAAATCATTTAAAATTTTGTAATTTTGAATTAAATTTCCTCGAAAAAGGAATTTCTATTTTTCACGAAAATTGGGGAACTAACGTTTTTTGACTAGCTCTATCGATTGGAGGTATAATTTTTCAAAAATGCCTGCAGGAATTCAGATAGGTTTTCGTTTCAATATTCAGACCATTTAAAAATATTTTTTCACTAAATTCGTTTTGTTTTACTTATGAAAATATGTGTATTTAGTCTCTCATTGTATAAATAAGTTTTTTAAATTAAAAAATCAGCCGATTTGGAGAAGTTTTTGAACATTCGATTTTTTTATCCCTTGGGGGACCAAGGTGAGAAAATCGAATTTTCAAAAAAAAATTTCTTTTTTGAGTTTTTTACGTTTTCCCTTTTCTCCCCGGTCTCAGGGTGAAATTTAAAAAATTATCAAAAATGATTTTATTTTTTAAAAAGCTATGAGTAAATTTTAGCGTTCAAATTTTGGAACACCATGTATTTTCACATAGATGATTGAAAATTAACATACGAAAATTTTTAAATATTTATCAAAATCAACCGCCCCATTCCCTGAATCAGGGTAAGTCACGCATTTTCACTCTTTTATATACATTCCCGAAGAAAAAAATATATAATATGAAATCACACACACTCGATCATGAATGTTAGTGTCCTCGATGAATTTTATCGAGTGAATTTTATCAGCAGATGTACAGGGTGTCCCAAAATGTCGTAACGCTAAAATTAGCTCATAATATTTCGAATAAAATCGTTTTTGATAATTTTATATATATTTTAAACCAGAGAAAAAGAATTTATTAAAAAATAACAATGTGAAATTGTTTTGTTGAATTTTAATCTTATTATTACAATACGGTTGATTCTTTTTGATTTCAATTTTTAAGAAAATGCTACGAATCAACCCGTTAAATCTCTCCAAATAGTAGTGGTAGCAAAAATCTCTTCTTAAAATAATAGCCAAATCCTGGTCACCAGAAATGTTATGACCCTGTGAGTTCGAAACAAGTTTTATTCACAACGCTTGAAATAAACAGGACAATAAATAGTTACAATAAATATAGCATTGATACACACTTGAAACAGGTAAATATAGAACTATACAATAAAATACAATAGCAAAACACAAATAGAATAGAAACGCAACAAGAAATAGATTTAAAGTTTCGTTGTTCAGTTTATATTAGCAACTTCAAGCGTTTAAACAAGTTCAGGGTTTTTGCTTTGTTACGCAGAACGGTTCAAAGTGCTTTCTTGTGGCGTAATTTCATACATCATAACAATATAATTTTTTCATAGTGTTTTTGCCGAGTGTATTAGTCCTTTAAACAATATAGATCTTTTTTGTTGCTAAAAAATTTGCCAGAAAATTCAAAATCTAATAAATGCTGATAAGAGCTTCATAAGCAAAATTTTTATCAGCAAAGCTTGAGTGATACAATACTTAAAAATCAATTTTTGGTACACTTTCTATTTTTTTCTTCAAAATGTTAGTTGGTGAACATTATTCTTTTGAAGGAGTCTACGAAAATGAACTTGGTCGTGGCGCATTTGGAGTAGTATATAAGGGGAAAGATACGCGAGTAAGCATTCTTAAGTTTATATTCTTCTTTTAAATTTTACTTATTAGAATCCGGAAAATATTGTCGCTGTAAAAGAATTAAATAAAGCAAATTTAAACATGTCAAATGTAGAAAGAGAAAATGACATTATAGCGGTAAGATTTTTAATGTGTGAACTATAAAAATCGGATTTTTGAGATTTTATATTATATTGTTGAAAAACTGTATTTTTCTCGGGTAAATTGTGTTCTTTTCATCTAATTCTTTTTTTTTAACTTAGAAATTTCGATTTTCTATGTTTAAAAAAAACAAAACGAAGTAGGTCAAAAGACATAATTTTAGGGGACGTTTGGAATTACGTTTCCAAAATGGGGAAGGGATATGGGTCAAAAGTTACAGCGGAGAGAGTGATAGTCTGCCTAAAAGTTATGTAACTTTACATAAAGAATGTTTTTTTAAATTACCTGAATTTTCGACAAAATTTTCATACTTTTAATTAAAATTTTGTGACAATTTTTTAAAATGTGCTAGTTTTTTCCTAAAAATTGTGAGTGTTTGTAAATTTTTAATAAAATTTTTATAAAAAATACAAAAATTTTATTACAAAATATATATAATTTTTTAAGTATGGGGGGAGGTGGTAAAACAAAAACTTACGTTACCAAATGGGTAGCCAAAAAGTTGCGACTGGAAACAGAGGAAGGGGTGGGTCCAAAAATCGCGATTTTTGGAAACGTAATTTCTAGACGGCCCCTTACCTGAGAAAATCAGGGGTGCTATTGAAAAAACAGCATTTTAATTTTACAAAGTTTAAAATTAATCTTTTCTAATCATTTTTTCCAAATTTTTTTAAGATCATTTACTTTTGGGGAGTTGATACCAGGGGCCGAAAATGGGTCTGTGACCTAGGACCTAAATGGGTCCTTGGGTCCCGACTCAATGTGGGTTCTTGGGCCCGGGACCCACTTGAGTCTGTGTCCTGTAGGTCTTGGGTCCCAGACCCAAGGGGTCACTTCAGACTCGTAACCATGGAGAGGACACGTGCCCCCAAACCTGGAAAAAATAAAAATTTTCTAATGGTCTTACGTTTTTGCCGACCGAAGGCCGGCCAAAAAATACATAAGGGACCTCTTATGTTTTTCAATTTTTCAAAAATATCAATTTTTACAAAATTTATTTATTTTTTTAACGTTTTTTAATCGTTTTTTTTTAAATCAATTTTGTCTTTAAAAAATGATATTTTTCTACGAAATATTTATTTTGGGGTGGTGCCAACATTTGAAAATTTTAGGAGCGATTAATTACACCCTTAACCCCCATTCCCTCTGGCTACGGTCCATTATTTAAAAAAATTTTCAATATTGAAATAATCAGTTTATAATCATAATCACAGCATATCAAACCAAATCAGAAATGATTAGAAATAAGCATAGATAGCACATATGGAGAAATGCAATTTTTCAGCAATTATATCTCAAAAATCCGGTTTTCACTCCGATATTTACATTGAGACAATTTTTAGCATCTCAAATCTATAAACCACAAAAATATAGTGACACATTATCATACCGAAAGTACTGATAGATATATCTTTATTGTGATGGAATTCTGTAATTATGATGATTTGGAATCATATTATAACAAGCATGCACCGTTAAACATGAGTGACATGAATATAATATTAAAACAATTAGCAAGTGGATTGCAAACATTATATTCGAATAGTATTATTCACCGTGATTTAAAACCATTGGTATCATCAACATGGGGGGGGGTAGGGATGGAGGGGGAAGGAGGGAGCATTCGATAAAGGGGTCCCCTAAACAAAGTTGCGACTTTTTTTGGTCAACGCGCTCCGCGCGTCGAAATTTTTTGTAATGAAATCTTTAACCCAGGAGTGCCCGTTGTATTACCTATGACACGCGTTTTTTCTTAGGAGCCATAGAGCAATTTTTAAGCCGAATTTCAATAATTTTGTTGCATATGATAGAGCCATATTGGTTCTACAGAAATACCGTTGAAAAATTTGATAAAACAATTCCTATATTTTTTTACACAGGTTTGAAAATAGAGCCACTTTTTGCATATCAAGAAAAACGGCCACCATTCTATCAAAAATGATCATAAAATTGACAATATTTGCTTATTTAGGCTGTACATTAATTGAAAAATGCTTTTTTTGAAATTTCCAATAGTACCGTTTTTATGTAAGGACAATTTTGGACAAATTTGTAAGAAATTTTGATGAAAAATCATAACGCGAGAACATTAGGATTTTTGAATTGTTTTTCTAAAATTTTATACAAAAAACATAAGGAGGATCAAGGAGATTTTTTCGACTTTTTGGGATTTTAGAGGGGAGATGGTAATTAGTAATTACTCCTTACCCCTGTTGGTCTCATATTTGTTTAAAATTTTTAAGGTGTGCTCGGCTCCCTTTTCTCTTTTAAAATGCCCATTTTAGAACATACTTTTACACAATAATAATAATCTACAAGATCCATTGATAAATGATCTCACATTAAAAATTGCAGACTTCGGGCTATCTAGATTTATTTCTAATAACACACTTGCTACTACCTATGTTGGTACTCCTATTTATATGGCGCCAGAAATATATACAAAAGGAGCGTATGATCACAAAGCAGATGTTTGGTCTGTGGGATTGATTGTGTATCAAGGACTATGTGGAAAGCTTCCAGAATTTTTAGTAAATTGTTTAGTTATTAAAATTTCAAGTTGAGATCGGTTTTCTTACTTCAACTTTGGAATGATTTAAGACACTGTATCTGTAAGAATCACCGGACACGCGGCACCACATGTCGCAGAATTTTGGGGCAACCAATAAAATCGATAGAATATAGGTCCCTGATGACAAAATCGAAAAAAAATTTTGAAACACCACCCCTTTGGAGCTGGGGGGGGGGGGTGGGGAAGTCAAAAAATCGACTTTTCAGGAACGACTCCGATTCGAATAAAATCGACGCCAATCGATTCCTCGATCCCGATTTGTACACGAAAGTGCCAAAAACGACGGTCAGTGACCTCAGTAACCCATAATTAGATCAGGAAAACCGATTTTTGATCCTATTTTTTGCATTAATACCCCCAAAACTAATTTTTTTATACTAAGGGGGCGGAAAATTTTTGCTTAAAAAATTATTTAAGGCATAGCCTAACTATATAACTCAATTTTATCAAATTTGGAGAGGACGCCTATGACTTATAGTGCATTGAACATAGGGTACCTAAGATGGATTTCGCCAAAACACAACAAAGACAATTTTTTCACCGGAAAATAACGATGGCAATCGATTCCTCGACCCCACTTTACTACAGGAAGGTGCTGTCCGTTTTTAATTTAGACTTCAAGAAGTCTTAGA
>JAQGCP010002639.1:0-10100 GCA_034699885.1 Acrobeloides thornei | reverse complement strand
TGTTTACCACGCAACCTCCACCACCATGACTACAACAACACCCACTACTACGTCAACAACTCCAACGACTACCACCACTACAACACCAACAACGATTGGTACGAGCACTACCACAACTACTCCTACTACGTCGACTATAACTGCTACAACGACAGCTGTTAGCACAAATACCACTACAACCTCTACTCCAGCTACAACATGCACATCAACACGTACAACGACTGTTACAAGTAAAGCATGTTGTGGGCAATGGAGTGTATAGACTGTTCCATAAGTTGTTCAAATAAGAAAGTTGCAAGTGGTCAATCACAAAATGATCCATTACAATTGTGTGTGTTCATCAAAAATGTTTCAACAACAAATTATATGTCTTGATGATGAATACCTTTCGCGGGGGCTCAAGCTCAGTGAGATGGAGAAGATGTAATAATATTCAGAGGCGGAGTTAGCCTCACACAAGCCTTATTGACGAGAGTGGCATAAAAATGAACATCTGATTCGGTTGTGCTTATGTTTTAACTGTATATAGTCATGTAAATAAATTGTACATAGAATTTGTCCTACCGCTACACTATATTTGGAGGTCCTAATGAGAATCGTCTCATACGTATGTTTTCTTTTATAAGATTTAAAAATTTAAAATTTATTGAAAGGAAAATGGATACCGCTTAATAATTATTGCAATTTAAAAATTAAAATTAAAGGAAATACAGGTGGCGCTTATTATGACACTTCTAGAGCAGTTTTCCAGGATCTGATTTCTGAAAATTTAATAAACTTTTTCTAAAATTTTTCTAAAAACCATTTCTAAAATTTTCTAAAAACCTTTTCTAAAATTTTTTCTAAAAAGAATTATAGAAATTTCTATAGAAAAACTAAAAGCTTTAACGACCCTGAAATTTGGAAACCCCGAAAAGGAACGTAATAATAATCGCCGACTGTAGATCCAAGAATTAGAGGGAATTGTTAAAAACGGCGCGGATGCCAGCCCTATGAGCATATTGGATATTGTGGTGAATGTAGGCCATAAGAAGGATGAGGATCACCAGCAAAATGAGAATAAAAGCGCATAAGACAGTAGAGATTACACTCCAAAAATGCGTAGGAACAAGCGTACTGAGATCACCGTTGAGATAAACAGAGTTGATCACACAAAAATAAGGGTCAGATAGCTAAAATTTAAAAACTAGGTAAATTTTTTTTAAGAGAAAAAAAGTCATACTACATCTGGGCGCCAGCAATTGTGACTGGTAGCGTCACAGGGCAGATACCCACATATACCATTTTCGATAGGGACTTGGACCCACTGCCACAAATAAGGAGAACCGTTAGGCAAACATTCTGAGATAATGAGTGTGGAGGAGATAAAAATCAAAAACTAAAAATTTTTTTTTACAGAAAACTGGGAAATAGAATTTTTTTTGCTTACCTTAAAAAGTACAGCCATTTTAGATAGAGAAAATAAAAATCGTTATTCGACAAAAAACTTTTAGACAAAGTGAGATATGTAAACAACACTTTGATCAAAAAGTTTAAAGTCGAGATCAAAATCAAATAGGGCAGGATAATAGTCATACTTAGCAGAGTTTTTCAAGCACATTTAGAATAAGATAGATCGTTATCATGAAAGTCTAAACAGATGGTATTTATTTATTTTGCCTTTGCTCATTTGAGGATTAAATATGAAATACGGCTCGGTCCAAGGTGCAGCGATTGTAAAGTCGGCATTATAATAGACATGAGATCAAAAATATGTTAAGTCAAGTGGAATAAAACAAAAGACAGATGCGAAATTAAGGATAATCCATTTCTAGAATCCTATTGTTGTGATTGTATTATTTGACCTTAGTGTTGTGGCTGTCGTTTTAGGGATATGGTAGTCAGCTAGCTGGAATTTTTTTTTGAATAAAAATATTGTGGAAAAAAATTAATTTTTCTTTATTTTCTTATTTTTGAATTTCTACCAAAAAAGGTAAATAAAATTTTATTTCCTAGAAAAAAAATTATAAAATATAGTTTGGTAGAAAAGAGACCTGGGTCCTATTAAACTCGGAAATTGGTCATTCCAAGAGATTTTTAGGACTCGGATGACTATATCCCCGTAAATCTATATAAGGGTTCTAGAAATGAATATTTGTCCTACAAATTCAATTAGGTTGCCTGTCGATTTGAAATTTTTAGTTGCTGTAAAAAATATGGGATATGATGTGGATGTAGAAAATTTTATAAAATTATGTAATAAAATGAGCCCAGAAATTCCGGAAATACCTGAAAAATATAAAAATTTCTTAGAAATTAAAATGTGCAAAAACGAATTATGGCTTATTTTAATAGATCTAAATTTCTTAAAATTAAGGAGCCAACGAATTTGTGAGGGAAAATAAGTAGGCGGGGCTCTTCAAAATCTATATAAAGCTGGATAAAATCCAGAAATATACAGTCGGGAGACTAAAGAGTGTATATTTCTAATTTTGGTTTATTTTTCTGGAGTAAAAATTGTGTATACGTAAGCTTTAAAAACTTAATAAAAATTTCTTCCCCAAATTGGGTAAAGGTTGGTGAGCCCCCTTTCCCCATCATAAGTGATTTAAATTTGTTAGGTACCCCCATCCCAACCGACGCCACTCCACGTTTAAGAAGACGATATAATCGCCAAAAAAAGAAAGCTATGGGGGAAATTGTGGAAAAATTAGAGGAATTAAAAATAGCATTGACTAAGGATAGTGGACCATTTAAGCTACCTAATTTTATGATCACCCCATTTCAGGGCAGAGGTGACCATAGGTCTTGGAATGATTTTTTGGAAAAATTTTATCGAATGGCAAAAATTTATGGGTGGACAAATGACAAATGTAGGGAAATCCTACCCATGTTTTTGATAGGGGAAGCACTCGCTATATACGGAACTTTAGCGTCCATTGTAAAAAATGACTGGACCCAAACTTGTGATGAAATGGCCAAACGATTGGCCTCAAAAAATGCTTCGCTTCAGAATAGGGCAGCATTGCAGAATAGGAAACAAAAGCCTCAGGAGTCAGTAGCTGAGTATGCAGCATCAATTCGTACTTTAGTAAATAAATCTTATCCTATAACAAAAGGCTATACAGAGACCCAACAGGAAACTTTAGCTATAGAGCACTTTATTACAGGATTACTAGATTGCCTTAAGCCAGCTTTAAGACGTAAGGAAAAATTTGATACGTTAGATGCAGCAATGACAGATGCGATTGAGGAAGAGTATATTCAAAAAGAACTGAAAGGAGATGGGGAAGTTGTAGCATCTGTTAAACTTATGACTGAACAGCTAGCCAATTTACAAACTCAACTGACTGAACAAAAAGTTCAGTTTGTATCAAATAGTCAAGGCAGGGATTCAAGACCATTTTTTCCTAGAAATAAATTTTTTAATAGTTGGCGGGGAAATGGTTATAAAACAGGAAATCGGGGAAGTTGGCAAAATCAAAGTCGGAATAGAAATCAAAATTATGAACCCCGATATCGATCTCGATCCCGAAATTATAGGGGAAATGCACAAAATCAAAATTATACCCGGTTGGAGAGTCAAAATAGATTACAAAGTAGAGGAAGAGGACGCCGTCCAAATACCCCTTATAGAATTAATGCCGTAAATACAGCATATTTTCCTACTCTTACACTTTTAACGTTATTTTCGATCATTTTGTTAGCTTTAATTCCTATGGTTTCGTCTGGAAATATTTATCAAATTTGTAAAGTAGGAAATTTGGGATATTTGGTAGCCCCTCCAACTCATCAAAATTGTAATCCACCGGCAAGTAAAATAGTCTTGAATGAGTCAGTGACATTTTTTGTTAAGCGAGTAACTCCATATCGATTCACTGCGTACAAATGTTTTAATGATTCAAAAAGTGTAAAAACAAGCGTAGTTTTAGCAGTTTTTAAATCAGAAGTAAGTAGAGTTGAAAAAAGAGGAAATCTGTCAGTTAACGATTGTTGGAAAATGGTTAGGGATAAAGAAATTTTGGGTTCCTCCCTAATTCAAATAAATGAAAATCAATGGGCCACAAAAAATCCTGTGTTAGCCAATTACAAATTTTGGGGAGAATCTGAAGTTTTTACATCAAATTATGTTTTAAGAAAAGGCGAAATTTTTACCCTAGGCGACAGTGGGAAAATTTTTAGCGACCATGAGGACACTTCCGGTTGCAATATAAAGCATGGATATTGCTACCGTGAAGGAAACTTAATAGTATGGGAAGTCCCAGAGGAAGATAAATTATGCCCCTACCAAAAATCGTTAACTTTAGACGCTCTAATTTCTGAACATTCCGTTTTAGTACCCTCTATTCAATCTACTTTTGAATTTTTAAATATAAATGAAACAATGGAGGGTACACTTGAAGACTGCTTGAGAGTAGAATACGGAGGTTACCAAACAAAATTTTATCAACTGACAAATGAAGCCATTTTGGGACTTAATTTTGTAACTCATTTACATTTTCAAGAAATAATAGATCTATTTATTCATCCTAATCGATCAAAAGTTAATTTTCAGCGGAGAGGAGATAAACCCAGATATGAGTTCACAAATGAGACATTTAGAGAAAAACGGGAAAGTTTAAAGTTAAGGGTTCCGCTTAAATTAACAACGGTAATGCCTCGAGTAAATTCCTTGATCAAAAATTTGACACATAAGATAAAAAATCTAAAAAAGATGGCAAATTTTACGCCTAACCCCCTTACTTTAACTAATAACTATACCAAAACCGAAAAAAAGAGGGCAGTAACAAAAAGTTTAAATTCGGTTGAGGAAACAACGTCAAGTTTTACAGGAGGCATTACCACAGATGACCCTATGTTAGAAAGACCCCAGTTACTAAATCAGTTGAACGCTAGGTTGCAATATTTTCACTCTCATACTAAGGCACAATTTAATAATTTGTTTAAGCAAATATGTTTGGTATCAAATAGGCAAGTCGATTTAGTTAATGCACTTATAAGATTAGACCCCACTACCGGAATAAGACTTTGGTTAGGTAGAACAGACGTTGCGGCAGATTTAGCTGAAGAGGCCATAATCGTGACAGAATGTAGAAAAGTGTCACCGGAAAAAATATTTTGGGATTATAAAATTAATAATATTTGTTACGCCTAAATTCCTGTTTTGATTCAAAATCAAACATATTTTATCCAAACAGGAACTTCAGATTTAGTAAAATTTGCCCCTATAGTCCCGTGTGAAAAAAGGAGGTTGGCCATTTATAGAGAAAATGGGTCCGATTGGCAATCAATAAATGGCCCAGCGAATGTTGCGTCAATACAAAATCCGTTTTTAGTAGATTTTAAAAGTGAACATATTTCTTTCAATGCACCTTCTATTTTTCAAAGTGATACTGCTGAATTGGCAGCCACTGTTTCTCTTTTGTCACGATATGCGTTTCGAATTAATAGATTAGAAAGAGATTTAAATAAGCAAATAGAGATAAGAGAAGAGTCTTCTTTAGATGGGTTAAGTGAAAGTTTAGAAGAGGGATTAGATTTTTTAGAAAATAAGTCAGAAGGAGTAGGGAATTGGATAGATAATAAAATTGATAAAGTTTCGGATATTGCAACTAGTTGGATGGATTTAGTTAAAACAATAATCATATTTGTAATAATACCAATATTTATTTTAATTGCATTAATTTACACGTATCCTTTTTGGAAACCGTTTGCAGATTCTTTTCTAGCTTGTATCAAAAAGAAAAATGAGCCGCGGACAGTAGCTTTTGTATATGGGGATGGTGTAGATATCCCACTCAAAGGGTTCCCGGTAGCCAAAAATGAAAATAAGTTTGTAGAATACTACCCTCCAGTTTATATGGTAAATTTTGCAGGACGGATAAATCACCCCTTAATAAATGTATACATAAATGAGGCACCAGTAGAAGCACTTTTAGATACTGGAAGTACTATAACTTTTTGCAAAGAATCTACAGCTAGGGAATTAGGTTTAGAAGTTAGGAAAAATCAGGAAGTAATTCCAGCTGTAGCCGCTAACGGGACGTTTATACCTTTTATAGGAGCGTCGGAAACTTCGATAAATATAGCGGGGCATAAAGTTCCATTTAGGATTTTAGTAAGCCGGGATGCTGGGTGCCCTGTACCCCTCCTTATTGGGACTGACATGATGGCTAAACTAAATAATGAGGATATAGATATAATAATGAATTGGAAAAGTAAAACATGTAAGATAGGAAAAATTGAATTACCCATGATTAATTTTGTCGGGGGAGAAGGAGAGAGTAAACAAGAATCTCGAATTTTTAAAGTAATAGCACCAGAAAATTGGGAAATTGAGGCAAGATCAGATACTTATCTTTCAGGACAGGTAGATGCAGAATTGCCATCAAATTGGAACTTTGTTACTGAATCGCATAAAAATTTTAGATATGAACCGCTTATGATAGGACGTACTTTAGTAACCCCAGGGCAAACTTTTCGAGTGCCTATAAGAATTTGTAACCCGGGAATGTCAAAAATTAAGATTTATAAAGGGTCTCATATAGCAAATTTAGAACAAGTAGAATTTGAGGAGGAATACCCCATTTTATTTGACCCAAAAAATGACCCAGAACAAGTAAATTTAGTTAAGGAAATGGAGGCTGAAAATGACATGTGGTATGTACCAAAAGAGGCAGATTGGACAGATAAATTGCCATATTTAGCAGACCCAGATAAAAAAGATATCGAAGAAAACATAGATTTTTCTAAATCAATTTTGAGTAATAGGGGTATAAAAAGACTAAAACAAATTATAAAACGTCATAGAAAAGCTTTTGTTGATAAGGATGGACTTTTAGGACACTATTCTGGAAAAATTAAGCATCGTATTCCGTTAGTTGAAAATTCTGAGCCAGTGCAAAGTCGCCCTTATAGAGTACCACTAAATTTACAAGTGCAGATAGAAAAACACATAGAAGACCTTTTAAGGCAAAAGGTGATAAGACCTTCTACATCACCTTTTTCCTCTCCTATCGTGTTAGTGAGAAATAAAGACGGGACGACGAGATTCGCAGTTGATTATCGTAAATTAAATGCCATAACTAAAAAATTTCAATATTTTTTACCCCTTATTGCAGAAATTTTAGCATTAGTTGGGGGAAAAAAATATTATACTACGTTAGATGTACAATCAGCTTTTTTTCAAGTTGAAGTGGCACCGGAGGACATAGAAAAGACGGCATTTAGTAGCCATTTAGGGTTATTCGAATTTTTGACCATTCGGTCTCTGTGGTGCCCCTTCAACTTTTCAAAGAATAATGAATGAGTTTAAAAAGGAGATTTCAGCCGCATGTTATTGTTATTTAGATGATATAATATTAGCTTCAGATACTGAGGAAAAGCATCTGGAGGACATAGATCAGTTTTTGTCAGTGTTTGAGAAACATGGGATGAAACTAAAGATCGAAAAATGCGATTTTGGTCGGAACGAAATTAAATATTTAGGATACTTAATTTCAGAAAAAGGAATTAGTCCCGACCCTAAAAATATTGAGGCTGTCGCAAAATTTAGAAAGCCTCAAACACTGACAGAACTGCGATCCTTTTTGGGTGCTGTTTCTTATTATCGGAAATTTATTGCATTTTTTGCTGCTATAGTTGCTCCACTTCATGATTTAACCTCAAAAAAGTTTTCGATAGAAAATTGGGGCTCTCTTCATCAAAAAGCTTTCGAAATGATCATACAAAAAGTGATTTCCGCCCCTGTTCTTGCACCCCCTAGGCTAAATGAGCCATTTGTCATAGATACGGATGCTAGTAAAATTGCAGTAGCGGGTTGTCTCCAACAAAATGGAAGAGATGGCGAATTACACCCAATTTGTTTTGCCTCTAGACGTTTAAAACCAGCTGAATCGCGCTATCCAAGTGTTGAATTAGAAAGTTTAGGCATAGTGTTTGCACTCACGGAATTTCGCTGTCTTATAGAAGGCAGTGGAAAATGCATTGTGAGAACTGATAATAGCGCTCTCTGTTCACTTTTACGCCGCACTGATCTAACAGGACGTTTAGCAAAGTACCAAATGGTCATTCAAATATATGATATTGAAATAATTTATAGAACGGGGAAAAGTAATTTATTTTGTGATCATTTGTCTCGGTATCCCCCGGAATTAAAAGAGGAGGAGGAAGAAAAAATAAAAGAAATTGAAACGGAAATTGAGAAAAAAGGGAATAATGAAAAAAATAAGAAAAGAATGGTGAATCAAATTAGTTTAATAAATAATTTAGACGAATTAGTAAAAAAAATTTATGAAGAACAGTTAAATTCATCAGAAATTTCACAAATTTTTGAAGCTTTAGAAAATGATAAATTTCCAAAAAATGAAAAAATCGCGTTAAAATTAAAACAAAAAATAAGAAATTTTATTGTTAGGAAAGGATTAGTTTATTTTAACGAAGGGCCTGGAAATTTTAAACTTTTAGTACCAGAAAATATGAGAGAAAATATTTTAAAAATAATGCATAATGACCCTTTACATGGCTCACACTTAGGCATAGAAAAAACGTTAAGTAAAATAAAAGACAGATTTTTTTGGAATGGTATAACCGCAGACATAAAAATGTATGTTCGTTCTTGTGAATCGTGTCAAAAAAGAAAAATTAACGCTTTTGAACGCACACCCGAACCGATAAGGCCAATAGAACCTGCGGAGTACCCGTATTTTAGAGTACATATTGACTTGGTGGGACCTCTTCCGGAAACAGAAAATTATGAGAGATATATTTTAACCTGCCATGATAGTTTTACAAAATTTTTGATAGCTAGCCCGTTAAAAAATGAAACTACAGATGATGTTATAGATGCGCTAGTAAATGATGTTATCACCCAAACAGGGGTACCGGAAATAATAGTCTCAGATAATGGGCCACAATTTACCTCAGCTAAATTTGCGGAATTTTCAAAATTATATGGGTTTAAGCATTCAAAAACGACACCTTATAGACCCCAGTCAAATGGTGCTATAGAAAGACAGCATCGAACTATAGCACAAATGCTTTCTAACTATACCGATATTCAAGGTACAAATTGGAGCAAATACTTAAAAATGGTTGTATTTGCTTTTAATAACTCAATTCATACTAGTTCTAGGTATACACCTTTCTTTTTGAATCATTTGAGGCACCCTCGCCTCCCCATAGATTTAAAAATGGACTTGCCACCTATCGGACGGGAGTTAGGTAAAGTTGAAGAAATGGCAGTGGAAATCCGTAGAATATGGAAGATGGTGAGTAAAAATCTCAATTTAGCGCAAATTGCACAAAAGCAAAATGCGGATGTTTTTAATAAAGCGAAAACGCATGAATTTCAGATTGGTGATTTAATTTTAATTTTTAGAGATCACGTTCCTAGGCAGCAAGCCCATAAATTTAGAAAAAATTGGAAAGGTCCTTTTGAAATTTTGGAAAAACATGGGTCTACTTTAACAGTTAAAGAATTGCAGGAAGGTTCAAAAAATTTTAAAGTTCATGTAGATAAAGCAAAAAAATTCATCACTCCAGCAATTCTTCCTTTGCGGGGAAATGGAGTAGAAGCGGAGATTTTGGTTTTTACACTTGAAAACAATCAAAATAAGAATATTCCAAAAATTTCATCTCGGGGTAGAATTCAAAAATCGACTCGAGATCCAAATATGTATTACTACTAGTTCCTAGGCCGATAAGCTTTGTACTATATGAATGACTTTGTACTATATATATATGAGTGATATTTCAATTTTTCTTTCTCCTTTTACATTCGGATTTTAGTTGTATATGTTGTGGAAATTGTTTTTAAAAAAAGAAGAAAAAAGAATATAAAAATAATATAGAAAAATATTGTCTTTTGAAAAAATAATAGTAAAATTGAAGCACTAGTGAAAAATTATATTAAAAGAAAATGTTTTTTCTAGAAAAATAAAAATATACAAAAAAAGAGGAGAAAAAACTCCCATACAATATTTTTGAGCGCATGTTAATTTTCTTGGTTTTTTTCATGCAATGTTATGTATGCAAATTTATTCATGTTTACCACGCAACCTCCACCACCATGACTACAACAACACCCACTACTACGTCAACAACTCCAACGACTACCACCA